>QRFJ01000680.1:0-96329 GCA_006176705.1 Cocos nucifera
AAGAACAGGGTTTATATAGACCTATACTGCACCATCAGTGCCACATCATCTCGGCCAATCATGGCTCTTTATGCAATCAGATCTAAAATCTGATTGGTGGGGATGACATCATCTATTAATCAAGATTTAGAGTCCCTCATAAACCTCCTTAGTGGCATCAAGACTTGATTCAAAGAAGAGTCTTGAAGCCACCTTGGTATGAAGCAATAAGCAACTGGAGTCCCATTTAGTATGAGACTCAAATCGCTTATCCACTTGGGGCTCACGCCTCCCTAAGCATGCACCCCTTGCCTTTCTGCTATTTAGTAGGGAACAAGGGTTTTCAAAACTCTCTCCTTATGGGTGCATGAACCATGGCAGATGTCTAAGATGTTTAAAGATCAATATTTGACCAAGTCCAAAACAGATTTAGAAGTGATAGAAAAATTAGGAGGTTTTTCTCAAAATTTATCTCATAAATTAAGATAATCCTTTTCTGACCTAGGACAAACTTATCAGATTCAAGTTTAAAGGTTTTTGGAGCGAGACCCAATCATATTTGGCATCAGTCCGAGACCAATTTTTAATGATTATTGGAGAAGAATATACGGCTCAATCATATTGCTAACACGAATTTATTGAACCTTAATTGAATCTTTATTCAAATCAATTTGAATTGGATTAGTCCAATTTGATGATACCATATTCAAACCCTTATTTGTGTGACCCAGTTAGGTTCAGTTTATTGGTTAATGGGATATGTCATTGATCCTATCATCAACATTATCGAAAACACCTTCGGAGGATCAGAACTTTTTTGATTCAAACAACTAGTATGATTGTCATCTAATCATTCTAATTGCTCCCAAAATCCATCTAGTAACACCTAGTTAGCATATTGATGACCAACCATAGAATGAAAATGAAACCTCTTGGTGCAGTTTACCTATGTGATAAGTTCCTTCATCTTGAGCCCTCGATTGGATAGGGATTAAGGTGACTCATCAAATTCCTAATTTTCATATATGAATTAATCATTCGAATTTCAAGTCCAATGTGAAAATTCTAATAGAAAAACTCTTTCTATTATTTCACTCTGCCATGCCATGGGCTTTTATGGACTTGATTCTCATGATCATCATAGGGTTGCTCCTCATCTACCGAGGTAGATTAGATTACTCCTATTGTGCAATCCATTCCTATTAAGAAACATGCTATAGCCCAACTACCACCTCAGGATCGAATAGCTAGGAGACCGGAGTTATGTGTAGTCAAACTATAATACCCTCAAGGTGTGAACTTAACCGATGTTTATACCTCAGGTCAAAAAACTAGATTACACCACTGCAGCTTCGAGCCAGCCATTGCAGGAGGTAGGACCTTTCCTGATGATTGCTCGAGGTGGTTCACGCTCAATGCCCTCATTCTCTACGAGTACCTATACACTCGCTCCGGTGTCTCTACACGTTAGACTCAAGACTCATCTATCCCTAAGAAGTGATCATACACTAACCTTCTTGGATCAATTATTCATCCTCATGATTGATCCTTACGGTCGGGAAGCATTTTATGAGTTAATAAAATAAAAAATTCATGTCTTAAATTTTCAACTTTTGAAAAATATAAACTATCGTTTACCATTAACTCAAGAGATGTATCACAGACCACTTTAAATACACACTATTGATAGAAAATAAACCATTTTTATTATTTATAGTCAAAAATTATAAATTTTTTGCCCTTAGATGTGTATTTACAAGTGTTAGGCCAATTCTGACTTTATTGGCCACTATCATAGGTATCCCTTACTCCGTTGGTATCTAATAAGAGTTCAGTCTTTGAGATTTTGGGTCCAATTTGCTCCTCTCGATTTGCTCTCACATGTGCATAGGCCTGTGCAATCCAAGACTTTTCAAGTGACCAAGCTCTACCTTCTTTTCACTTCCAGATATCTCTTCTGGAATGCCTCCATTCAGCTTATAATGAGGGACTATTCATAATTGAAACAGAAAAAAGTTGAGCATACCCCAAAAGGATTTTAGGAGGATGTTTCTGCAGCCTTCAAAGCTTTTCAGTACTTCTCGGCAGTGTCTATTCATCCTCTCGTCAGACACATTATTACATGGGGAAGTCATCCTCACCGGTAATGGGTTTGATGCCATTTTTCCTCCACAATACCTCCTAACAATCAAGGTAGTATAACTTCTCCTCCATTGTCCAACCTTAGGTACTTTACCTGTCTCCCTGATCCTTTCTCTACTTTCAAGCTCTTTTAGGATTTGAATCAAGAAAACCTTCTGATTTTCTCTGATCATTAAACCCAACTACTTCCTTGAGAAATCAAATCAATGAAAAGTAACAAGTATTTGCCCTACCTCTAGCTGATGTAGAAGCTGGTCCCCCACACATCCAAGTGCACACTAAATCAGCACTCCGCGTCACTGCGCTTGTACTTCTGGCAATTCATCCTATGCTGTTTGCTCAAAGATACACGGCTCACAACTAGATCTGTGCCCTCTTCTTTTAGGACTGGATCATACCTCTTCTGCTTAGTTCTGTGAGCCCACGGTGTCACTCAATATGTCCATTCAATAGTGTGCCAAGTCAATATAATAATCTGCCCTCCTTGGCCGTTGCTAGCAACCTTCATGCACCTATCATTACCATAGCCTTCATTCTGTAAAGATTTGACTCAAGTCTTTCAACCTCTCATTACTCACAAAGCTCCTTATTGAAAATTTTAGACATCCAAACTCACCGCCTTACTACTAAATGATATACCGCTCTCCAAGTTAGCCCAAAGAAACTCAAGATTCTTTTTCAATTCTGGTAATTCCTGAAAATTTGATAATGTATAAATGATTTCCATTGTTTACCATCCTCATCCTGATAGAGCAATTTCAGCACTATTGCTGGTGATGCATCTTCCAAGACTGAATTCCCACATTTCACTTCTGAGAGGTAGCAAACTCATTTCTCGTTGAAAGTATAGTGGTGCAAGGCATGAACTGAATCTATACCAAGTAGTAATCCACTCTATGATCCATCTATTGATATAAATAGCAGGTCTTTCTCCATCTGTTCACAAGAAGTGTATTCATCTTCCTTACTGGCCTTTTTTTGATCTAAAAGGGGACAATACTCTCCTCAGGTGTCCAGGCTGATGAATATTTATAACATTTTTATCATCTCTATCTGACTTTTGATCCACCTTGGCTATTTTCCCTTTGTTTCTCTCTTTTGTCTTCTTTTATCTTTCTATTTTCATCAAACCAAGATCTAGACTTAGGATTCTCCCTTGTAGCATTTCTCTTGACTCATTTGACTCTCGAGCACACCAACAACCTCTTTCATAGTTTAGCGATCTCCTCTTCCATAAACTAGAGTGTTATAGGACCATCATAGAACCTAGAGAGAACATGAAATAGCAGCAATGCCCATCTCTCCTTCGATTTTCTTCACAACTCAAACTCACACCTCAGGAAACACACCTGATTGAACTCTTTGAATATGTGCAATCAAGATACTCCAACTTGACATCCTCAGACTATATAGTGTTTTCTTCATAACAAGCTTGTTCTTCATTTTCCCCCAGTATGTGTTTCTCTCAAGTCTCTCTCACAAAGCCCCTTTTCTGTCATAGTCTCTATGCAAATCTCAGAGGCACCTTCACACAGCACTCGAATTATGCTCAAATTAGATGATTTCTTTTCGGCCTTTCTTTTATTTCAAGCAGTGCTTGTAGATCCTCTGCTAACCACAACAAGTTCCTTTACTCTTGTCTGCCATAGATAAAATTTTCTTTGCCGTCGAACTTTCTCAAAATCCACCTCTTGAATCCACTGTGATTCCCATATGACTTCAAACAAGTTCAGAATAGATTCCTCTACACCCATTCACGATCACACATCAGTAAAACTATCCTTCAGTAGAAGACTTAACTAGGCCTAGATCCTCTTTCAAAATTCTTGTATTCATCGTTTCCCTTCGTCGTAAACAATCTCCACCTCAATCTAGAGACAACCCACTAAGAGTAAAACTTAAAGGTTTTAGGATAAAGGCCTGTGACATACATTTGAATTAGTTAGTAATCTATGCGGTACTTCCATCCTTCCATGCAACTCACGCTATGATACCAAATGATTGAAGATATGCCTCTTTCCCCACATGGATCAAGCATGATCGTCGTAGTGGATTCAGGAAAGCACAAAAGAATGTATTCTTTTAGAGATCTCCGTTTAGAAGCATGATCAAAAAAATCAAGAAATGAGAAGAAGAAGAGAATAAGGAGATATTTTGGAAGAAAGAGCTTTACTTTCATTAGAACACATTTCAATGCACTCTAACAACCTTGACTATTCTTTCAGTATATTATACTTTATAAAGGAGATTCAAGCACAAGGCTCATTTAGAAAAAAACTTTCAAATACCACAGAACCAATCTACGTACATAAAATTAATAACCCTACAAAAAATGAGCTCGTCCTGATTTAGGACTGAGCAGTGGCTAACTACGACGGTCGCCTAAGTTCCAAACTGAGCGACCGAGTGTGTACCATGCAACAGCCCAAAAAAAATACTACTTCTATTGGATTTTTCTTGAGACCTTAGCCGACCCAGTCCTGGACGAGGCAACCCAGTTTTTCAACTGAGCTAGCTTAGTCTTCAAATGAGCTGGCCCAGTTTCTAAATTTACTATTACATTGATTCTTCTTTTCGGCTCACTCCCATCTTTCTATGACCTATCTTCTCATGTTTTTAAGACTTGGGAGTGCCATTCTGAGTCACCACTGATAGATCTTACAGCACTATGTAGAGGTGAGAATTAGGGATAATGAAAGACTGAAGAAGCCCTTTGGCTTAGGAGGCTGATTTGATGAATTGGAAGTGGAGCAGAGCAAGATTACACTATTCAGTGATAGTCAGACTGCTCTATTGTTGGCATAGAACTCAGTCTATCATGCATGCACAAAGCATATAGACGTGAGGTACCATAGGATCAGAGAGCTGGTGGAGAAAGGTGAAGTAGAACTGATGAAGGTCCATACCAAAGAGAATCAGTCTGATGCACTCATGAAGGTACTCTCTAGAGATAGCTTTTAGAGATGTGTGGCACAGATGGATCTGTTGAGAAGAGATGAGTTTACAAGAACTTGGAAGCACCAAGGTGGAGAATGTGAGCTCAAAAGTGGCACTCCAAAGTATTGAAAACATGAAAAGATAGGTCATGAGAAGATGGAAGCGAGCCAAAAGAAGAATCAATCTCAATAGTAAAGTTCAAAAATTAGGCCGGCTTACTCTAAGACTGAGTCGGCTTAGTTGAAAACTGGGTCCGCTCAGTCCAGGACTGGGTTGGCTAGGTTTCAGAGAAAAATTTAGATAGAAAGTAGTATTTTTAGACTGTTGGCACGACACACAACTGGGTCAGATCTGACCCAGTCGTAGGTTAGTCAGCTCAGTCTGAAACTAGGCTGGCTCAGTTTTCGTGGGTTATTATTTTGTGTATGTGGGTTGTTTGGGTTTGAAAAGTTTTTTTATGAGCTTAGGCTTGACCCTTTGTAAAGTATATATATTGAAAATAGATCAAGGTTGGAAGAGTGCTGAAATAAACTGAATAAAAATTCTTTTCTTCCAGAAATCTCTTCTTCTCTTCTTCTCTATTTTTTGAATTGTTTGATCATACTTCCACATTAATCTCTGAGAAGTACTTCCTTGTTGCTTGGCTAATCACCGACGGCCACGCTGATCAATATGGGAAGAGCTCATATTTCCAACATAAACTTGCTCAGGTAATAGATCTAATATATAAACTTCATACATGCATTTGATGTAGTGTAGATCTAGATTGATTTGATCAATCTTTTTCTTTCTTATTTGATTTTAATTTTTGATTTAATATCATGCCTTAATCATGTAATATATCTAATATCTAGGTGTTTACATGATTATTTAAATAAATTTTAGATTTATTTAAGTCTTTTGCTGCAAGATCTTAAAAAAGTTTCAAGATCTATCTGTGAAATCATAGATCTGGTTCCTTCATGCAAAACGTTGCGTAGGTAAATTTTGCATTGAAAAAACCCATATTTTTTGTAGTGCACCTAGAAAATTGGACTCATTACCATTCACCTTAATGAAAGGCTATGACTCGGTTATCCCTATAACTTTATCATTTTTAAGAACCTAATAATTTAAAAAATTTAGTTTACATGTGATTTAAGTTTAGAAAATATTTAGACCAATTTACTTTCACTGACTTCACCAAGTCAAATCCTCCTACTGACTTCAACAAGTCAATTGATGAGGACTAGGATCAAATTCGGTTCATGGGCACTTAATTTAGTCTTATTGATTAAAATCAGTCAAACTGATTCCTAATGACATGGGTCAGCTCAAATCACCAAGTGATCTAATCAAATCCTAATCGACCATGTCGGTCAGGTAAGTAAGATCAGTAGAAAGAATATGCCATTAACTCATCAAAGATCGAATCAGTGCAAGTAGCTTCTAATTAAAATTCACTGGTCTAGACTGTCAAACTTATCTTAGATACCAATCGGTTAATTAGATTCAATCTGATCAGCCTAGTAATTTTGGGCTAGACCATAGCTATGAATCAAGTCCATCTTAGTCCATGTTAAAGACATGGACTTATCCAACTACAACTATTAAAGTTGAATATGGAGTGTCTTTGATCTAATCTAATTTAACATTTGGTTAGATTTGATCAATTACTCTAGTTAAGTCCATTCTTTAACTAACTTTAGGGCTAATTCAATTAATGGACCTAATTCATCTAACCTTTTAATCCACAATCTTATACTTTTATCTTAGGATCTTTAATTCATAATTCTAGACCCTACTAGACAACTCTTAATTCTTTTAATTAAGCTTTTGGGCTAATGGATTGGGGTTCGTTATTTCAAAAATAATTTTTAAATTTTAAAATATTTTTTTATTTTTTATTCACTAAATGGGTTGACTCATTTCAGAAATGGATCAACTTATTTCATAAAATAGCAACTTATTGCTAATTACATAACAGAAAATCAAACATAATAAAAATTAAACTATGAATCACTTTTTAGATCGAATCTAAACACATTCATGTTTAACTTTCATATTGAAATAATTTTAATAAATAATTTTTTTTTTATTGTTCATCTTAATGAACGAGTTCATGGTGGCACCCCTATCGCCATAAGATATCCCCATCGAATGGAAGGAGATGGCCTTTAAACTATACTTGTCCTTTATGATCAGATGGCTTAGTGGCTCATTCATCCTCAACTACTAAGCTATCTAAATTAAAACACATCGTATATGCATGGATTCATATTTCTAATATACATATAAAACATGTCACATGACCTAATGCTCTGATACCACTGAAGGAATTGGTGCAGGATTCTAAGCATTCTTTTTAAAACTTATTCAAAAATTTAAGTACAGCAGAAGCTAAAATTAATATAATATTAATTTTATACATGCTATGATCATATCAAAAATTCTACACTAGGATCTAGACATATTTATATGTAATAGAAAATTAAATACACAAGATTAGTAAATCATATATACTAATCTACTCGTATTCAGAACACGATACCTAAGCACGGATAATCGATCTCCATAATCCAAAACTATTGAAAGAAGCCTCCTCGCATCGTGATATAGTCACATAGTCATTCAACCTCTATGGTTAGTCCATACGGAGCTCCTAATCCCGACCAGCTCCATCAGAGTGCTAGCTCCTCATCGAAGTCTTGAACGATCAATCTTGATCGATCTGATCGACCACCTTTCTCTTGATCTTTTAGATGCTCCAGAAGGTCAAGATGCAAAGATTAGAGGATGACGAGGTGGTGTGATAAATTATATGATGATCAAGCACTCACAGCGCTCAATCTCTCCACTTGAACCCTAGGTCCCAACCTTAGAGTTTCGCACACCCAAAAACCTTGATGTCTGGAAATGCTCTCACACCCTCTCTCTTTGGAATTTTTTTATGAAACAAATTTTTATGGATAGAGAGACTCTCCTCTTCCGCATGCCCACTCTTAAACCCCTTTTTAAATAGGTGACCAAAGAGAGAAAAATAGAAAAAGATTGCATGTGAGAAATGTTGGCGTAGGACTGACTTTCTCTCTCTGGACTTTTTCATGCTCAGAAGTAGTGCCCCACTCAGATTTTCTCTCCCTAGAAAACCTCTTCTCTTGCACTCATGCATGCCTAAAAAATCCACATTTAGATGGGCATGCAAATGATGTGAATTGCATGTGGTATGGATAAGCATAAGTGGTTGAATTTATTTCAACCAACCATTCGAATTCAAAATTTGAATGGAACAATTATCCACTCCAAACACACAAACCAGGTGTATGATGCATAGGAGGACTCTCCTTCTTCATGCCCATGACTAGGAGAAACCAAAAAATGGTGACAAAAGAGAGAGGAGGCGAAGGGAAAACATAAGGGTTGGGATTAAGAGATTGTTTTGACAACTTGCTTGAATTCGAAATTTAAACAAAAGTCCTATCTCTTGAATGCCAAAGACCAAGTCAAGGGGTGGCTAAAACTTCTTTCTGCATAAAAAAACTCATGCATAAACTAAAATAGCATGGAGAAAGATGTGGAAGAGGGCATGGAAAAGTCAAGCACAAGGGAGATTTGAAATTCAAAAATTGAACAAGTCCAAATTGGTTTCATCCAAACCAATTTATCCAAAATCAATTAGACTAGGATAAATCCAAATAAATTAGGCTCAATCCAACTCAATTAAACTCTAATCAAAGTAGAAATTAATTGAGTCTATGTCCTGATCAAATCAAGTTCGAATCTTCTATATTGATTAGGTCATCTCATAACCTAATCGGATCAAACCCAATCAAATCAAATTCAATTAGATTTGATCGAATCCTCATCGCTCAATCAAATTGAGCCAATTAGCAATCTAATTGCTAATTAATCCTCTAATAATATCAGAGTTTTAGTCTAGTAGGATTCATGAGGATAGAGTTTCAGTCCAGTGGGACTCCTGATCATAAAGTTTCAGTCCAGTGGGACTCTTGACCATAAAGTCTCAGATCATTGAAACTCTTGATTAGCCATCAAATCAGATAGAAACTCCTATTGTATGTGACCCTATAGATTCAAATCCTAAGTCGGTAGCATAGAAACTAATTTTCTGTATCTATCAATGTGACCATCTAGCAATGGTACCCAACATTCGGATAGATCGAATAGTCATATTGCAACATCCATGAACCTATGGTATATGGTTATCATATAATTCATCCTCTTGACCTAAATGCTCAAAAGATTGCCTAGGATTTAACTAGCAATCCTGAAAAATTATCTACATTATATTTCAAATTTTAATATCCATCGAATGGACTATCCCGATCGAGATTTTGCTAAATTGAAATACAGTGATGCATTTACTCCAATACTTGGAGAGGTCAATTCCATTTTGACTCATACACTGACTAAACAAGTATTTGATTACATCCAGTAACCTTTTATTACTGAATTAAAAATTCAGATAGTTTGATACCAAAATACAGTGAGTTGCTTGTAAGTCACTATGGTGGTCTCAGATCTAAGGGACACTTATACCCATATCCTTCGTGAGCAACTCTTGACAATAGAGAGCTCTACAGTTGAGTCAAGTTCAATAAAATATACCCATACACTTCACCTGCATGCCATATCAGTATCTTTATATTCCTTGGTTAAGAGGACAAGCAATGCATATGGCACATAACGACCTATACTCGATAACGTTGTCATCTTGCGTAACAACGTATCATTTGATCATGAACAAGTTTAAGGACTAAACAATAAATTTTTTTTGTCGAGTTTAAATAGTCCTAAGGAGTTTATCACAAAAGTGTTCATTATAGAAAGATGGACAAGAGTGATGAAAAGCCAAAATAATAATTTTATTTATTTATAATTTAAGTATAATTTTATAATCAGCTCAACCATCTGCAATCTAGATAGTTGGCTATAGGATACAATTTTCAATAGTAGTATCATAAATTAAGAAATTATAAGAAGTTATCATATAATTACCTTATCCAATAACTATTTGCTTCTTCTTTTGCCTGTTCGGATCTAAGAAGGCAATATACTAAGGATAGTTTTGTGAGCTCAAAAGTGGCACTCCTAAGTCTTAAAAATATGAGAAGATAGGTCATGAAAAGATGAAAGCGAGCCGAAAGAAGAATCAGTCTCAATAGTAAAGTTCAGAAACTAGGCCAGCTCACTCTGAGAATGAGCCGGCTCAGTTGAAAACTAGGTCGGCTCAGTCCATGACTGAGTTGGCTAGGTCTTAGAGAAAAATTCAGATAGAGAGCAGTATTTTTGGACTGTTGGCATGCCAGACTGAGCCGACCCTATCGTAGGTTAGCTGGCTCAGTCTAAAACTGGATCAGCTCAATTTTTGTGGGTTATTATTTTATGTACGTGGGTTGTTTGGATTTGAAAAGTTTTTTTATGAGCTTGGGCTTAATCCTTTATAAAGTATATATACTGAAAATATGTCAAGGTTGTTAGAGTATTGAATTATACTGAATAAAAGCTCTTTTCTCCCAAAATTTTCTTCTTCTTTTCTTCTCTATTTCTTGATTTATTTGATCATGCTTTCATAGAGATCTCTAAAAAATACTTTCTTGTTGCTTGGCTAATCACCGACGGCCAGTTGATCCATGTGGGAAGAGCGCATATTTTCAACATTTGGTATCAGAATGATGTTGCATGGAAGGAAGGAAGACACCTAGGATTTACTACATTCAAAATTTATTACATCAGGTTTTATCCTAAAAACTTCTAGTTTGCTTCGTGGTTGTCTCTAGATTGAGGTGGAGATTGTTTATACGGAGGAACGATGATACAGAAGTTTGAAAAGAGGATCTAGGACTAGTTAGATCTTCTATGAAGGATAGTTTCACTGATGTGTGATCGTGAAGGGTGTTAGGAATCTATTCCTGACTTGTTTGAAGTCATAGGATCAAGTGGATTCAACGTGGATTTTGAGAAGTTCGACGTAAGAAAAATTTTACCTTATGGCAGCAAAGAGTAAAGGACTTGTTGGTTCAGCAGAGGATCTACCAGATCTTGATAAAAGAAAGGCCAAAAAAGATCACTTTTAGCATAATTCCGATGTGCTTGGTCGATCAGGTTTTGCCCGAGGTTTGCATAGAGACTACAGCAAAGGGGCTCTGAGAGAGACTGGAGAACACATACATGGGAAAGAACATGACGAACAAGCTATGATTGAAGAAACAGCTATATAGTCTGAGGATGTCCGAAGGTGGAGATCTTATTGCACATATCCAAAGGTTCAATCAGGTGTGTTCTGAGGTGTTGAGTTTGGATGTGAAGATCGATGAGGAGGATCGGGCATTGCTGCTATTATGTTCTCTCTCAGGTTCGTATGATGGTCTCATAACAACTCTAGTTTATGGAAAGGAGATGCTAAACTATGAAGAGGTTGTTGGTGTGCTCAGATCAAATGAGCAAAGAAAGATGATCTACAAGGGAGACCCTAAGTCTGAGATCTTGGTTGTGAATGAAAAATAGGAAAGATCAAATGAGAAGACAAAAGAGAAATCCAAAGGTAGATCAAAGTCTCATGATCAGAGAAAGATGACATTGAAATGTTATAAATATCATCAGCCTGGACATCTGAGGAGAGATTGTCCCTTTTTGAGATCAGAAAAGGGAAGGCCAGTAAGGAAGATGATACAGCTTTTGTGAGCAATGGAGAAAACCTGCTAGTTATATCAGATGGATCCATAGAGTGGATACTACGTGGATATTAGATTCAACATGCTTGCATCACTATACTTTTCATCGAAAGTGGTTTGCTACCTATCAGAAGATCGATGGTGGAAGTGTCAATCTTGGAGATGATCACCCATGCAAAGTAGCTGAAATTAGCTCTATCAGGATGAGGATGTACAATGGAATCATTCATACATTATCAAATATCAGGCATGTACCAGAGTTGAAAAAGAATTTGATTTCTTTGGGCTACTTGGAGGAGCATGGTTATACTTTTAGTAGCCAGGTTGGGAGTGGATGTCTAAAAATTTTTAAGGGAGCTTTGGTGGTGATGAGAGGTTGAAGATTGAGCAATAATCTTTACAAAATAGAAGGCTTAGTGGTAAATGATGGTGCAGAGGTGCTAGCAGCGGCACAAGAGGAGTAGATTTTATATTGACTATGGCACTATCGGATGGATCATATGAGTGACCGTGGGCTCACAGAACTAAACAGAAGAGGTATGATCCCAGTCCTAAAGAAGAAGGACACAGATCTTTGTGAGCCATGTATCTTTGGCAAACAGCTTAGGGTGAAGTTTGCCAGAAGTACCAAGCGTAGTGAGGGAGTGCTTGATTTAGTGCACTTGGATGTGTGGGGACCAGCTTCTACATCAGCTAGAGGTGGGGCAAAATACTTTGTTACTTTCATTGATGATTTCTCAAGAAAGGTGTGGGTTTATCTGATCAGAGAAAAATCAAAGGTGTTTGCCTGATTCAAATCCTAGAGAGCTGAAGTAGAGAAGGAGTCAGGGAGACAGGTAAAGTGTCTGAGGTTGGACAATAGAGGGAAGTATACTAGCCTGGAGTTTAGGAGGTACTTTGAGGAAAATGGCATCAAACACCATTACACGGTGAGGATGACTCCCCAGTAGAATGGTGTCACGGAGAGGATGAACTAGACACTAACCGAGAAGACATGAAGTTTGAGGCTGCAAACATCACTCCTAAAATTCTTTTGGGGTGATGCTCAAACTTTTTCGTGTATTCTTGTGAATAGGTCCCCTCATTATAAGCTGAATAGAAGCATTCCAGAAGAGATCTAGAGTGGAAAGAAGGTGGAGCTTGGCCACTTGAAAGTCTTTGATTGCACAGCCTATGCACATGTGGAGGCAATCGAGAGGAGCAAATTGGATCCAAAATCTCAAAAGATGATATTCATAGGATATCTACAAGGAGTTAAGGAATACCTACTGTGGGACTTTCAAACATAGAAGTCAGTGATCAGCAGGGACATTATCTTTGATGAGAAGAGCAACTTGAGGTTTGGGATAGATGAAACTTGGAAAACAAAGATGAACAGTGATGGTCAATCAGAGAATGATAGCATGTAGATTACATCCACTTACAGGAGTATTCCTATTGAGGTGGAGCTGAGTAGAAAAATATTATCTCAGATTGAAAATCAGCATGGAGTACCAACAGTTCAGACAGATGTACAGGAGTAGCCACAGACATCAGGCAGAGATGTGCGAGTGGGAGTGGCTTTGCACAACCCCTAGCATACTATTAGGAGACCGATCAGATATGGCATTGATGGGGTTATCTCCTATGCACTCATCACTGCTAATGAAGATTCAGAGAATTATGCGGAGGCCATGCAGAGTGAGGATCATGATTCATGGATGCAGGCCATGATGGAGATGGAATCATTTAAGAAGAATCAGACATGGCAGCTGGTGGATCTTCCAAAGGATGCTCGACCTATTGGCTCAAAGTGGGTGTTCACAAAGAAAGAAGCACCTTCAAAACAAAGTGGAGTCATATTCAAAGCAAGGCTGGTAGCAAAGGGATACTCACAAAGAAAAGGGATTGACTATACAAAAATTTTCTCTCCTATGGTGCGTTATACATCTATTCTTGTTTTGCTGTCACTGGTGGCACAACATAACATGGAATTAGAATAGATAGATGTGAAGATAGCCTTCCTTTATGGAACTTTGGAGGAAAGAATCTACATGAAGCAGCCAGATGATTTCATGGAGATGGGATAGGAAGAAAAGGTGTGTTTACTCAGAAAGTCTTTGTATGGCTTGAAACAATCCCCTCATCAGTAGTATCAAAGGTTTGATAGCTTTGTCTTGAGCCTGGGTTTCAGCAGATGTGAACATGATTGTTGTATCTACGTCAAGGATGTAGATGAGAATGATGTCCTGTACCTATTATTGTATGTAGATGATATGCTCATAGCCAGTAGAAGCATGGATGCTGTGAAAAGATTAAAAAGGATATTATCATCTGAATTTAAGATGAAAGATTTGGGTCCAGCTAAGAAAATTCTTAGAATGGAGATTTGCAGAGATAGGTGCAAAGGAGTGCTCCATTTATCATAAGAAAAGTATGTCCAGAAGGCTCTGGAGAGGTTTGGGATGGAGAAGGCCAAACATGTAGAGACGCCATTATCGAGCCATATGTCTCTCTTCAAGTTACAGTGCCCCCAGTCAGAAGAGGAGAGAGAGTATATGGAATGAGTCCCTTATACAAATATTGTAAGCAGTATGATGTATACTATGATGTGCTGTAGACCAGATATAGCACATGTTGTGAGCACGGTTAGTAGATACAAGGCTAACCCTGGGAAAGAACACTAGAAAGCATTGAAATGGATATTGAGATATCTGCATGGAACAAGGGATTATGGTTTGATGTTTGGTGGGCTGTCAAGAGAATTTGGAGAACAATCTGTGAAGATGTGTGAAGGTTCAGGTCCTCTAGAAGGATTTGTTAATGCAAATTATGCTGGTGATCTTAATATAAGGAGGTCTACTACTGGATACCTCTTCTACGTATATGGTGGACTGGTGTCTTAGAGATCAACCCTTCAGCCAATCACAGCCTTGTCTACCAGAGAGGCCAAGTACATTGGGATAATGGAGGCTGCAAGGCTTACGAGGTTGATTGATGAGTTGGGAGTGGAGCAGAGCAAGGTTACACTATTCAATGATAGTCAGAGTGCTCTATTGTTGGCACAGAACCCAGTTTATCATGCTCACACAAAGCATATATACGTGAGGTACCACAAGATCAGAGAGCTAGTGGAGGAAGGTCAAGTGGAACTGATGAAGGTCCATACCAAGGAGAATCAGTCTGATGCACTCATGGAGGTACTCTCCAGAGACAGCTTTTAGAGATGTATGGCACAGATGGGTCTGTTGAGAAGAGACGAGTTCACAAGGACTTGAAAGAACTAAGATGGAGAATGTGAGCTCAAAAGTGGTAATCCCAAGTCTTGAAAACATAAGACGATAGATCATGAAAAGATGGGAGCGAGCCAGAAGAAGAATCAGTCTCAATAGTAAAATTCAGAAACTGGGTCGGCTCACTTTGAGACTGAGCTGGCTCAGTTGGAAACTGGGTCGGCTTAGTCCAAAACTGGGTCAGCTAGGTCTCAGAGAAAAATCCAAATAGAGAGTAGCATTTTCAGGCTATTGGCACGATACACAATTAGATTTGAAGAATTTTTATATGAGCTTGGGCTTGACCTTTTGTACAGTATATATACTAAAAATAGGTCAAGGTTGTTAGAGTGCTGAAATATACTGAATAAAAGCTCTTTTCTCTCGAAAATCTCTTCTTCTCTTCTTCTCTATTCCTTGATATATTTGATCGTGCTTCTACAGAGATCTCTAAGAAGTACTTTCTTATTGCTTGGCTAATCACCAGCGGCCACATCGATCCATGTAGGAGGAGCGCATATTCCCAACAAGTTTCTTTTCTAGTGTCTCTACTTTTTATAATAGAAGCATTCCACCTAACTCTAGTCAGAGTTGGGTTTCTTGGTCTGACTTTGTATAGATGTCCTAGCATGTTGCTGCACCTTCTTGGTTTTCTTCTTCTTATTCTTTTTTCCTTTCTTAAAGGATCGATGACTAGAAGAAGATCCTCCTACTACATTCAACAACTTCTTATGGAGTTGTGATCCATCTCAAAGTTCTGTAGCAACTCCAGCAAACTATGGTAGTTAACTGTAGGTTTTGTCATTCTATAATGAGTACAGAATGAAAGATAGGATTTTGGTAAAGAGTTTAGTATTGCATCTTTTCCAAGCTATTCATGCAAGAGAAAACCAAGCTTGCTCAAGCGCTTAATCAACTCGATCATGTACAATACATGATTGGTGATCGATGCTTCATCCCTCATTAGGTTGTTGAAGATAGCATAACTAGTCTTATGCCTCTCAACATCATTGAGAATGCCAAAGGACTTGTTCAACATTTGAAGCATGTCCTCTGGCTGAGCATTCTCGAACCTACAACTGAACTTGTTGCTTACTACTGTCAGCTGATGCAACGAACCATGGTTCGATCATTGAGCCACTTCTGATAGGTGTCTCAGACCATCTCACATGTATTCAAAGCTAGCTCTTCAAGTGTTGGATATGTCAAAACATATAGAATCCATTCATGCTCCAAGACAATCTTCAATTTTTGATACCAGCTATCAAAATTTTGTTCTGTTAATTTATCACTATCCAATAGTGATCAGAGCGACAGGGTAGTGGCCACAAGTGCATAAAAATTAAAAATTTAATTAGTATGTGAATTAATAAGCCTAAAGACTTGAACTTTAGTCAAAAAGTTCTTTCACTATTTTATACGAATTGGTAGCCTCTACCTCCAATTTGAGAAATTATATTAATTTCTTAGTAGGTATTAGAATCCACACAGACTGCACACAAGCTCGACTTTAGTCGGCCAATCCATATGCATCTATGGATAGGTTCTTAACCAATTATTTTTTTAAATAATTTTTAGTATTTAATTTTGCTCTAGATGCCAATTTAGTAGACTTTGGCCTCTACTGAAAAGAACTGGTTAAGTCCAATTATTAACATGACCATACTTGGCGCTTCTAACTAATAAATGATTAGGCCCGACTTTGGTCGGCCAATCTAACCACCATTAAAGAGATACTATCGAGTTATCATATTATGAATGATAATTCCATTAGTCAATAAACACCAGACCTTTGGGCCTCTAAAGATTATTAAACTAATGGACTCATTATCACCCAACTTAATAGAAGGCTATGATCTAATTATCATCATAACTTTTTTTTTTTTAAGGATCTAATAATTTAGAAATTTTGATTAATTTATTTTTAAAAGAGAGAAGTGATTGACTAGCTAATAATGATTCTCCCATTTACTTTACCAAGTCAGATCAAAGAGGACCAGAAACAAGCTGATCTACAGATACCTAAATCAATCCCACTAATTTACCTAATTGACATAGGTTGGTACGAATCAAGTAATTTAGTCAAAATATAATCCATCATGTCAGCCAGATAAATGAAATCGATGGGAGGGATATGCCATTAACTCGCCATTCTATGTGAGTAGCTTCCAATTAAAAATCATCAATCAATACTGCCAAACTTATCTTAGACACTAACTGGTTAATTAGTTTTTGACTTGATCAACCTAATAATTTGGACCGACCACTAAGCCAAATCAAGTCCATTTGGTTCTTATTAAAGATATGGACTTGACCAACTACAACTATTGCAATTGATCTAGAGTATCCTTGATCTAATCTAAGATAATATTTGGTTAGATTTGATCAACTACTCTTGATTAGTCCATTCTTTAATTCTAATCTTAGTTATAACCCAATTAATAGACCTGATTCTAACTAACTATTAACCCATGTGTTATGCAATTATTTTAGAATTTTTAATTCATAATTCTAGATCCTAACAAATAACTCTTAATTCTTAATTAAGTATATGGCTGATGGATTGGAGTTCGGTACCTCAGACTAATTTTTATATATATATAAGTTTTAAAAATAAATCATAAATCTATCTAGATCTAATCTAATATATTTATGATTTAAGTTTCTAGGTCAGCACGTATTAGGACAACTTCTCTACTGTAAGAGATAAATCTTATAGCAGGATAACCTTATAATCAATATGTGCAATCTATGATTTTATTATTTCTCATATTTTTATTGAAGAAAATTATTTAGATCTAATCTAAACAATCAAAAATTAGATCCAAATATGCATATATGTCATGTTATAAATAACCTAGTCTCTGCTACCACTGATGAAAATCAGCAAGCATTCCAAGCATGATTTTTTAAAATTTTAATGTGAAAGACTTAAGATTAAACATTTTAATCTAATAAACATGCTTAGGATCAGATCTAAAATACCTATCCTAGGATCTATAACATAAAATATAGCATGCATACAAATCTAAAAAATAAAACATATGCATCGATCACATCGATGCTAGAATCTAGATCTAACTTTTAGATCTATCTACTAAGGTCAGAACCTTATACCTGAGCATGGGTAGATGATTTCTACTATTGAAACTTTCAGTATGAAGCTCTAGTGGTCACTCATAGCCATATAGGATGTCCGACCTCAATAGATCGTCCACTCAAAGTCTTATGCAGATCCGATCTTGCGAGACTGTGATGTGTCTTAAATTAAAATCGCAAGCGCATGGTGTGTAGAGTAGCACATCCAATGAGTATGGGTTGATCCCATAAAAAATTATATTTGAATTGCATTCAAATTCTTGCTCAAGCGAGCTTTCCCAAAGAGTTCGGAGGATTATTTATTACTTACTACTAAATAGTAAATTAATTATAGAAAGCAATAATCTAAAGATCTAAGGCTTTTGAATTCACTAGACCAATGACTTAGAAAATTTTTTTAAGATTTCTTTTATGATGTCCTTTGATCAAGATGTAATGCATGGATAAGCATTCACCCCAATTAAAGAACTCTCATTTCAACTGCTTCTCTTGTGTTATCCTAGTATGGACTATGAAGGGACTGTGATCCAATAATAATCCATCAAAGTTTTTCATAAGAAAGAAGAGAAAAAAATTAACAAAATTATAGGCCTTCTTCCTATTATCCTTCTTACACCGAATCAAGCATGAACTATAAAGAGATTGAAATCCAATGATAGTCCATAAAATCTCTTGGTAAGAAGTTTGAAGAAAGAAGAACTGTAAACAATAAAAGCAAATGAAAAATCCTAAAAAAAACCTTCTAATCATAGTTTAGCTTTATCTCAAACCCTAGAAGATTGCTTAGCTAGATATGACTTGATGAAAAATTATAAAGCTAATTAAAAATATAAAAAAATATTATACTAATTACTAAAATTTAAAATTATAATAAATAAAAGAGATGTACAAAGTAAATAAGCATGAAAATTAAACTATCCTATGTGCTGAAATTAAACTACAAAAATTAAATTACATAAGTGATAATTAAAAAAAAATAAAATTTTATTGCTGAAAAAAAATAGCTTGATACATAATACTAACTCCTAAGCCATTAACAGGACTTGAAGTTGAAACAAGAAAATAAAAAAATACAAACTCTCCTCTGGCATACCTTTTCCTTGCTAACTCTTCTTCTTATGGTGTTGGAAGGATGGAAGAAAGTGAAAAAAAGATGAATAAAAATTTTATGGATAGGTATTCTCATCTGTCACACGACCCCTACAAGAGTTGTGGTGTGTAGATAGATATCTCTTAGTAGAGGCATTAGGTTTTATTTATAAGTGTAGGAGGAAGGAAGATTTTTTATTTCTTTTCATGTGAGACTAATTAAAAGGAGAGGCAGCAAGAAAGGGCCATTGAATTAGAGAGCTTGCTTCTCATCCATTGATCTTTAAGTCACGTCCACATTTGGATCCATATGAAAGGTCTTCTTTAATTCTAGGCCCTTGATTAAAAGAAGGTTGCTTCTCATCTCTTCATGAGTAAGTCGCGTTCACACTTAAATGAAAGCTAATCATCTGGTTTACTTGAATCTTAGCCAATTTGAGTTCAATTTGAATTCTATGAGTCCAAACTCTTAATTACCTATAAAGTAGATTAGAAAGCATCAAATTTTTAATAAATAAGGAGATATTAAATTAAATTTATGTCTATAGCAACTTAATTTAAGTGTTTATCATATCCCCCACTTAAACTTTACTCATCTTTGAGTAAAAGAAATATTGATAAACAATACTGACTTTCTTCGATGTGAGTGTTTATTTAATAATTTTAGAAGTAAATGATATCCATCTAGAAAATTATCAAGCATGTCATTGGGATATTAAGATCATCTGATAGAATGATTGAATAAAGAACATAAAATTTTTCAAAGCTTTTTCTTGAGTCACTCCTATCTTTATCCTTGGATTGTCTAACTCTAAGATGGACTAGTGATTTTGCATTTGCACATCCATTTTTTTATTTTTTTAATAAAATACAATCCATACAATATCTTAACCACTTAAGCTTTCTATTTAATCCTTATAGCGAGTGTTAGGCTAATGACTCTCAAACTAGTTAGCATTAGGGCATTAGGTGTAAAACATCCCTCGGGCTTACTAACTCGAGTCAAACAGGCTATGGATTGAGACTTGGCTATATGAGTTTTTTTTTCATATTGCTCATCTTTTGATGTGAATATCATTGCTTACTTAGGCAATGAGATCCGATTACTCAGTCGGAAACCAATATTTTTTTTTGAAGAAATTATATGCATCAACATATCCCACTTATACCCATAAGAGGTCAACTTTCTTTAGATATTAATAGGAAAGGTTAGAAATACTCAAAATTAATTTTTATTCTAGACTCAATCTTCTATTAAATTTTATCAATATGCAGTCCCTCGATACTCCACAACTTATCTAAAGTATGCAACAAATGCTGCTAAAATGTCTAATATTACTCAAGTTTGAAGCATAGTCAGGTATATGAGTATCAATAAATTTGTAAGTACAAAGGTTCAAAGTAAAGTTCAAAGTTTATCTCTCACCCCCCAACATATTCTACATTATCCTCAATGGGGTAAGAAAAATAAAAAAATATATAATAGATAAAAAGAAAAGAATACACCTAATTTGATGTGTCCTTGGTTCAGCAGGTATCTTCGGATATTCTTGAGGATGCATATTTAGCTCTTCCCCCAATTTATTCGACATTGACTTTACTGAAGTAAGACCTAAATAAACTAAAAAAAAATTAAAATACAAGAATTTGGGTTGTCTCACAAGAGCACTAAGTTTATAGTCTTTAGCCAAACTACTCTAATCTTAACCCAGGTCTTATACATGGTTGAAAAATTCATCTAATCTTTCACCACTAATTCTAGAGAGATGGTCTTTTTCCCCATAACCAATTTTATTATGAATCTTTCTTAGTAGACTTAACATCTTCTAGATTAGACCTAGATCTAATTTAATAGTTTTAGGTGGAGTTTTTGATGGACCTAGATATTCATACTTTTGGTGTTCAAGGAGTGTCTTCCAATCTAGTGGTGGTGTTTTCTTAATAATTGGTTCAATTGGTGATTCTAGTTCTGAGTGAATATTCCTATGATTAACAATTGTCCAAATTTTATTTCTAAATTCTTGGTTCAACCCTAGATTAATTTTGATGTCCTCATGGCTTAGATCATTGGATTCATAGACATCTTCTTGGGTCAAGTTTCTTCATTAGGTTGGTTCAATTCCTATTTTAGGTTAAAAATATTTAGTTCAATGGTCATATTTTCAAATGAGAGCTTCATGAGTCCATTTCAGTAATTGATTATGGCATTGACAATCGCTAGAAATGGTCTTCCTAAAATAATTGGGATATGATCCTTTGGATTTGGAATGGGTTCAGTCTCTAAAATGATAAAATCTATGGAAAAAATAAAATTATCAACCTTAATTAACAAATCCTCTACCACTCCTTTAGAGATCCTAGAAGATTGATTTGCTAGTTTTAAGGTAGTCCCTATAGGTTTTAGTTCTTTCAACCCTAATTGCTTATATATAGAGTATAGCAGAATGTTTACACTAGCCCCTAAGTCAAATAAAGCCTTATTAATATTGTTCTCTCCGATAGTGAATGAAATTGTAGGAGACCCTGGATCTTTGTACTTAATCGGCACTTGACTTGATAAATAGAAACTCACACTTACAGCTAAGAAGGCTTTCTTGGATAAATTGGTTGTCCTTTTCTTTGTGCATAGGTCCTTTAGAATTTTGGCATAGGTCGAAACTTGCTGGATCATGTCTAGTAGAGGGATATTTATTTGAATTTTTTTAAATACCTCTAACATTTTATTCAAGTGTTTTGATTGTTTATTAGACCTTATCGATTTGGAAAGGAGATGTAAGCTTGGTAGGTTCTGTGAGCGGGTTTGATGAATCATCAAGTGCTAATGACTCAGGCTTCTTAGACTGATTCTAATGGATGGGTTGTTCAAAAGATGGCTCAGATGATGAGTCTTCTTGACTCTCAAGCATACCCACCTTATTGTCTACTTGTTTTTCTAACTTTAGGGTGTAAATTGCATTCACTTGGTTGTCTTGGTTTCCATGTTAAGGTCGTAGACTATCTCGAATTGGGTTTAGGTTAGCTAGGCAACCTACCTCTCTCTCTCTCACTAACAGTAGAAGCTAGCTGACCTACTTGCATTTTCAATCGGGCAATGGCTTGAATATTGGCATTTAAAAGTTAGCCCATAATTTACATAAAGTCATTCAAGATGGCATTGGTGTCAACAGTTGATTTTGCTAAGACTTCTAGACTCTTTTCTAATGCACTGATCCTTTTTTCATCATTATTAAATCCTAGTGCATTGTTCAGTATTGGGTTGGGCCCTAGGTTAGACTAGTTAAAGCTAGGACCGCCTGAGTTTAAGCCTTATGACCATGAAAAGTTTAGATGATTCCTCCATCCTGGGTTATATGTGGGTGCATAAGGATTGTTTATTGATTTCTAGTATGCAGCATTCACCTGTGCACATGTAGTTCCAGTTGGATTCATTAGGAGAGGACATTTTTAAAGAACATGGTCTGGTGCATTACACCTGTTGCACATGGGTGCAGGTATATGGTTTATACTGGCTGATCTCTATAGTTCTAAGGCCTCTAACCTACGTGTTAGGATTGCAATTTTAGCCTCCACTGCTAGGGATATTAGCATTTGATGAATTCCACCGCTTGAAGGTGTTGGTCTTTCTGGTTTCCTAGTCATTTTTCATTGTAGATTTTTCTTGGCTAGGTCTTCTAGAAATTGCCAGGCCTCATTGGATTCTTATACATAAATTAACCTTCACACATAGACTCTAGCATGGTTCTGAAATTTGAGTCTAGCCCCTCATAAACTATTTGGCACAACCTCTAGGTCTCTATTCCATAGTGTGGGCATTAGGTCAAGAGGTTCTTAAAATGGTCAAAATACTTTTAGAATAATTCACCAGCTGGTTGGTAGAATTAATTTATTTCATTTCTAATTCTAGTTGTCTTATGATAGGGAAAGAATTTTTTTAAGAACACTTGTACAAAACCCTCCTAGGTTGTGATAAATTGATTTGGTAGGCTGTATAATCACTTTTTGGCATTATCCTTAAGGATAAAATTGATTAATCTTAGTTTGACCTCATCCTCAGAAAATTGTTGTAACCTCATGGTTGCACAAACCTCTTCAAATTTTCTAATGAATATATATGCATCATCTATTCCAATGAACTTTAGAAGCATATTAATCATTTGAGGTTAAATTTCAAAGTTATTTACAGTAGATTGGGGCAATCTGGTGCAAGAAGGCTGGATGGATCCAACTGGATAACAAAAATTCTTAAAATTTTGAGGTTGATTGATTTCTTTTATTTTAGTGATTTTAGGGCTTGACACTAGAATCGAATCAATTCTAACTAGTTGACCCAAAATTCTTTCCACAAGGAAAGTGGATAACTCACTTTATTTTCTATTTTTTTATTTTTAATTATTTTAGATTTTAATAAAAGGTTAGAATTAAATATATTTTTTTATTTTTTTTTAAAGAGAGAAGAGGAAGATAGATAGGAAAAGAGTTCTAGAGATAGATCCTAAGGAATCCTAAATCTAAAGACAAAAGAAAAGAGTGAGAAGAATTAGTTAAGATTTTTTTTTCAAATACTTATCAAGCAAATATCTATCCTAGATTATCTTAATTCTAGACAGCTCCTAATTGCCAAGGCCGCCTTGGAGCCCTCCAAGTTAGAAACCAACAACCCAACTAGCTAGGTAAGGGTAAGATTGGTGGGAGTCCCCCAATTGCTTTTCTTAGACACCAATTAGATTGGTCAGGTAGGCAAACGGAATCAATTAAAGAACCATCTTTCTTCGGGCTCTTATCCCTAAATCTTTTTTCTAGACACCAGTCAACTAGCCAATGCTAATCCGGTCCAACTCTTTCGGATGCCTTATCTTAATCAGCTTGGATGTTTCTAGGATTGACATCTAATTGATTTTATTTAAGGGTTAGGATGAATGCAAATGAGAAAACTTATTTATGGGTGAAGGAAGGGTGATGAAATCCCCATCTTATCTTGTTTAGGTTTATGCCCTTAAAATAATTTAGATATGCTTATGCATAATCAATAAGAACAAATAAGTTTCAATTAAAAACTAATAATGAATTAAGATCAAATTAGTATGCTAAAAGAAAAGAAAAAGATTAGATTATGTACCTAATTTCCAATACTCACCAATTTTCTGTAAACCAAGATAAGAAGTTAGAAAGATCGGACTAAAACTAAACTAAAAGCATGAAGAACAAGAATTTAGAACATAATTTAAAATACATCAATTCTTTGACAAAGGTGCCAAAAACTTAATGTGTCTTAAATTAAATCCGCAAGCACACTGTGTGCAGAGTAGCACGTCCAGCGAGTACGAATCGATTCCATGAGAAATTGTATTTGAATTGCATTCAAATCCTTGCTCAGGCGAGCTTTCACAAAGAGTTTGGAGGATTGTTTGTTACTTACTACTAAATAGTAAATTAATTACAGAAAGCAATAATCTAAAGATCTAGGGCTTTTGAATCCACTAGACCAATGACTTAGAAAGCCTTTTTAAGATTTCTCTTATGATTTCCTTTAATCAAGATGTAATGCATGGACAAGCATTCACTTTAATTAAAGAACTCTTCTTTCAACTACTTCTCTTGTATTATCCAAGTATGGACTATGAAGAAACTCTGATCCAACAATAATCTATCAAAGGTTTCCACAAGAAAGAAGAGAAAAAGAATTAACAAAATTATAGGCCTTCTTCCTATTATCCTTCTTGCACCGAATCAAGCATGAACTATAAGAGGATTGAAACTCAATGATAGTCTATCAGGTCTCTTGATAAGAAGCTTGAAGAAAGAAGAACTCTAAACAATAAAAGCAAACGAGAAATCCTAAGAAAAAGCTTCTAATCAAAGTTTAGCTTCATCGCAAATCCTAGAAGATTGCTTAGCTAGACATGATTTGATAAAAAACTATAAAATTGATTAAAAATATAAAAAAATATTATACTAATTATTAAATTTAAAATTATAATAAATAAAAGAGATGCAAAAAGTAAATAAGCATAAAAATTAAACTATCCTATGTGCTAAAATTAAACTACAAAAATTAAATTACACAAGTGATAATTAAAGAAAAATAAAATTTTATTTCTAGAAAAAAAAAGCTTCATACAAAATACTAACTCTTAAGCCATTAACAGGGCATGGAGTTGAAACAAAAAAATAAAAAAATATAAACTCTCCTCTAGCACACCTTTTCCTGGCTAACTCTCCTTCTCGTGGTGTTGGAAGGATGGAAGAAAATGGGAAAAAGATGGATAAAAATTTTATAGATAGATATTTTTGCCTATCACATGGGCTCCTATAAAAGTTGTGGTGTGTAGATAGATATCTCTTAATAGAGGCATTGAATTTTATTTATAGGTATAGGAGGGAGGAAGATTTTTTATTTTTCCATGTGGGACTAATTAAAAGGAGAGGCAACAAGAAAGGGCCATTGGATTAGGGATCTTGCTTCTCATCCATTGATCTTTAAGTCACATTTATACTTAGATCCATATGAAAGGTCTTCTTTAATTCTAGACCCTTGATCAAGAGGAGGTTGCTTCTCATCCCTTCATGAGTAAATCACGTTCATACTTGAATGGTAGCTGGTTGCTTGGTTCACTTGAATCTGAGCTAATTTGAGTTCAATTTGAATTCTATGAGCCCAAACTCTTAATTACCTATAAAGTAGATTAGAGAGCATCAAATTCTTAATAAATAAGAAGCAATTAAATTAAATTTGTGCCTCTAGCAACTTAATTTAAGTGTTTATCAGACTGCTAGATCATGTGAAGAACGAAGAAGATAGGTGATCTGAATTCTTCTCATTTTTTGAATATCTCAGACTTTTTGAAGTTGAAGAAGGATTTATGGAGGATGGAGGGAAGTGAAGGAAGAAAAAGAAAAATAATTTTCTTTATTTTTTTTCTCTCACCCAAAAGCCCTAGCACCTAGGATTTGATCTCTCACCCTAGAGGAGGAAGAACTCCTCTAATTTCTCTCACACCTAAGAAGGCTTTGCACCCCAATCCTCATGCCCCAATAGGAGTATTCGGCCCCCTCTCCCTCTTTTGAATTTCAAATGAAAAACCAAATGAAGTTGGCACACAAAAAGGACGGGTTTTTATAGATGTAAACACTAGTCTAGATTAGATAGGATAAGTCTAGGTTTTTGGGTCAAATTTAAACTCCTTTAAATCTAAACCTCATCCAACTAAAGACCATCCATATCCATTTGGAATTAGTGGCCAAACAAGGCTTTAGGCATGGGAAAAAATATGGAAGAAATAATTTATTTTGTCGCACAAAATAAAGAGTCCTTCTGCAGGTTATCAACCTAAGTGGATAAGGTGATTAGTTAGAGTTTAATCTCAAAACTCTTTTAAACCAAAATTAAACCAATCCAAAACTTATCTAAGTGGGGTGACAACAAGGAGATTTCTTGATGAATATCCCATGCACAAATTCCATTTGTACATGGAAAGCAGGGCATAGAGAAATTAGGTGGCGCAGGGAGCAGTCCAACATTATTTGGACTCTAGGTTTTGTCTCCAACCAAATCAATTTAATTAGAACCAAATAAATAATACTAAACCTAATCTAATTAAGCATGAAATCAACTAAGTTAAATTCTAATTAAATTATGAATTGATCAAGTCCAAGTCTTGATCAAATCAGGAATCAATCTCTTTTAGTGATTAGGTTATCTTATAATCTAATCAGATCAAATCAAATTGAATCCAATTCAATTAGATTTGATCCAAACTTTATTGCTTAATTAAATTGAGTTTATTAGCAATCTTATTGCTAACAAATTCTCTAATGATAGAATTCTAGTCTAGTAAAACTCTTGGTCATAGAGTTTCAGTCTAGTGAGACTCCTAATCATAGAGTCCTAGTCAATGGGACTCTTTATCATAGTCTCAGTCCAATAAAACTCTCGATCAGCCACATGATCAGATAGATATTTCTTTTAAGTATGACTCCATAGGTTTGAATCTAAGTTGATAGCACAAAAATAAATTTTTATACCAATCAAAGTGACCATGCAGTAATGGTATCGATGTCCGAATAGACTGAATGTATGTGAAGAAACATTTAGAACCTACTAGAATATAATTATCATATAATTTATCCCTTTGATCTTGAATGCTCAGAGAATGACCTAGGGTTTAACTATCAATCTTGAATAAGTTATCAATATTATATTTCAAATATCAAATCCATCACATAGATTATCTCGACCGAGGTTTTGTTAAGTTGAAATATAGCGATGCATTATCTCCAATCTCTTGGAGTAGTCAATCTCATCTTGACTCAGACACCGACTTAACAAGTACTTGACTGTACCTAAAAATCTTTCATCATTGAATTAAAAATTTAGATAGTCTAGCACCAAAGTACAATAAGTTACTTACAAGTCACTATGGTGATCTTAGATCTAAGAGACATTTATACCTATATCCCTTCGGAGTAAGTCTTGATAGCAGAATACTCTAGTGGTCATGTTCAGTGTAGTATACTCCTATATCTCACTTGCATGCCATACTAGTATCTCCATACTTCTTGGTTAAGAGGACAACCAGCTTATATGGCACACAACGATCTATACTTGATATTGCTATCATCCTAGTAATAGTATATCGTTTGGTCATGAACAGATTTAAGAACTAAATAATAAATTATTCTTTATTAATTTAAAATAGTCTTAAGGACTTCATCACAACATAGAAGTTCATTAGAAGATGTACATAATTTATGATGAAAAAGTAAAATAATATTTTATTAATTAATAATTTATATATATTTACATAAATAAGCATATTTGTTAACAGGCTAACAATTGGCTTTAGGACATAATTTCTAACAAGAAAAGCACTATTCTTCTAAAAGCAAAAGAGATATAGGTGCTATCTCTTTCCTATTCTTTCTATGTGAAGTCTCTCCACCAAAGATGCCTCTATTCCCACTTGAAGCTTGTCAGATTACTTTATCTTGTCTTTTCATTTGCCTCATATTCTCCCTTTTTACAACCCTTAAACCTCCATTTCTCCCCTTACTCCCATGTACCCAAATCCCAAAAATCCATGCTACATTGAGAAAAGTTCACCAAAACCACAACCAAATGGTCTCTCTTCTCCTCCTCTCACTATTCTCCCTTCTAAACTCCTGTACTTCTCTCCATGGTGATGTTGCAACCTTGGCTTCTCTTAAAAATAGCTTCCATTCCACTGGCCCAAAATTAAGTAGTTTGAACACTTCCAACCTTGGCTTGGCTTGCCCGTGATTTGGAGTACAGTGCAATTTTCTAATGAGAGGTCGTTGTTGAGTGCCACATGGGACTTGATCTCAACAAAGGCGGCCAAATTGCCATCAAGGAGAGCATGGGATAATTTCAGTAGATGGATGGAGCGATGGTGGGAGTGAGCATGGTCGATGGAGATGAGAAGATTTGTGCATATGGCATTGGCATCAAAGGTGGTGCAAAGTGGTCAAGAAGAAGAGAATGGATGTGGAAGTGGACAGTGCCATTTAATGCTGGCAAAGAGTGACTCTTGGCTAGGCTCAAGGAGGAAATTGTAGAGGCAAGTGTAGCCACAATAGGAGAGAGGAGAGGAGTGGGAACTCCTACAATCCTTCATCTCTTCTTCTGGACCTTCTTGATGACTATGGACCGAGGAGGAGGAGCTGGTTCACCTCATTTGGTGGTGGACTTTGGCCCACATGTCAATGAAGGACATGGTGAGAAGGGCATTGGTGTACTCCTTATCGATATTAAATCACAGCTCGGGCCCAGTCTGGCCCAGCCTTCAAGTCTACTTCCTAAGCCCACTAGTTGTCGGGCTTTGGCTTCCAAGTTGGGCCTCATGATCAAAACAAAAACCTCATTTCCTCTTCCCCGTCCCCTTTAGACCTCCCTTTCCCTCCTCCAATCTACCTCCTTTCCTTCAAGATCTCCATAAAAGAATTGCTTTTTCCTCCCCTTTCCCTCTCCTTGGCTTGCCTTCCTTGCATTTTTCTATCCTCTTCTCATGGGATTTATCAATTGCGTGCCTGGATTTGCTATTTGAGGTGTTTGATCTAGGGATCTAGGGGAGGTTTGCCAACACTTTGAGAGAGCACATGATTTCTGAGATGAGAGAAGGTGAGGAGGTGAGTCGATGGTTGATGGGGGGTTGTTAGGTTGAGAGATGGAGGCCTCACTAGTGGGTGGTGGCCAGTGGCTTAGTAGGGTGAGAGATTGTCAGGTTGAGGCAAGGAGACAAGGAGTTGCTAACCCTAGATGTTGCTGCTTCCTTTCCCTAATTAGCGATGAAACAAACTAGAAGCCCCTAACAAGAGTAGGGATTGCTGGGGCCTGTCAGTCCACCACCTGACTCACCAATTTCTAACCAAGCCGACCGTCGAACATTGATAAAACATCCACCGACTGACTTGACGATTGACGTTTGGCTATCTCAGCCAATTGTTGATCGATTTATTGATCCATCAATGATTCAACTGATACACCAATGGGAGCGTAGACACATGGCCATCAGATGGATGATCATGCAAACAAACAACAATCAGATTGCTTCTTTTGACCAATTGATCATCGGCTGGAAATCACTAAGGCGACAATCGGCTTTAGATTCTCCACATTGCCAATAGTCGATCGGCTTCAAGCTTCTCAATCGATCATCAATTGGTCTCAAGCCCTTTAATTGACTGATGATCAATCAGCACCAAATCAATTGATTGACCAATGGAAGCTCTCTAAACCATTCATCTAGCTCATGATCAGCCCTACAAAATTGTCCATGAGAAGTGTGGGCAACAACAATTAGCGGGTAGTTTTAACCATCTATCCATAATCACACTACACCAAAAAAAGAGGGACCCACGTGCTAAGTGGTTATCACCCCAACATCTATAAAATGGGAGGTAAACTAGTTAGTTTGAGGAAAGAAATCCTTAGAGCAAACTTTGCTACCTTACTCTTAATTTTCTGTTCGATTAGTCCATTCCACTAACTTAAGCATCGGAGGGTCCATGCCGGAGCCAACTCCGATCAGTGTGGACTTACTCTTATAGATTTTTCAGCATTCAACTATAGGCATAGGTAGATTGACCACAACAGATTGGCATGCCAGGTAGGGGGGAGAACCAAAAATTTAATTTCGCAAATAGCAAAAATGCATGCTTGCAACTCACTCAGCTCTGCCAGCCAGTCATCCTGGTGAAAGGCACTTTCCCCTCCATCGCTAATAATGGTAGAACCTAGCTCCTCACATTCGGCGGCCACGTCGGATGTGCAAGCCCAGCAATTGGTTGCATTGATACAGCAAGTCTGGATGTTGATGAAGGCTACGCACAGCCTCCAATAGCAACCATGCATGGAGATGAAGGGTCCGGTGATGTAGGTTATACCCTCTAAATACAGCCACCGTGTGCCAAGGCACTCAATATCCTCATCACCAGAGTGACCATCTCGATGCTCTCGTCGAATGAAAATTCCATCTCCTCGCTGCTCGTAAAGAACCACTCATCAATCACGACAATCAGCTTTCCCATTTTCTCGTCAGAGTCAAGACAAGGAAAAACAACCATGAGACTCAATAACTTCCCCATCCTTTAGTTCTTCAGGAGGATCGATGCAAGGGACATCTCATTAGCAATGATTCAATGACTACGAGCAAAAGCTCGAGAAAATTGATCATCGACTAGCCTAGATCCAGGAGGATCCTCCGACAGTCTCCACATCCATGCAGCTCCTTTTTCCTCATGCATGTTGGACGAGTCAATCTCGTCATGGTTCAGGATGCTGTAGATAGAGCCGTATGATGGCTCCACTAATCTGATTGATCATCTCGAGAGCTATAAGGCTCTTATAATGATCCAGGAGGCAAATAGTGCCCTCATGTGCATCAGCTTTCCTGCTACTCTTCGAAAAGCTGCTCAAGCCTGGTACTCCAGGCTTTTGCTAAAAAGCATCCACTTTTTCGAGCAGCTTGAAGACTCCTTCATGGCTCACTTCAGCACCAGCAGAAGGATGCCATGAACTTTAGATATTCTCTTCTCGATCAAACAAGGCTAGGGAGAGACTCTTCGAGCCTTTGTGGTGTATTTCAATATCGTCATGCTTGAGGTCTAAAATCTCAATGAAGATATGGCCATTTCGGTCATGAAGTAGGGTCTGTGGGATTCTCGATTCACCTACTCACTAGATAAGAATCACCCTCGAACTTATGCTAAACTTTTAAAGCATGCGGATAAATACATTCACATGGAAGAAGGCACTTCTGATCGGTGCCAAATAAATAAAAAAGGTTAGAAGAAAAAATAGCAGAAGAACGATGCCTCGACTAGACCAAACCGACGTATCCCAAACAAGGAAGCGATGTCCTCCCGACTGAATCCAGTACCGACTAAGATGAAGAGTCAGTATAAAAATTATACTCCCCTCTCCACTCCATGGGCACAGATCTTAATGGAGATTGAAAGGGAGGAATACCTTCACCGACCCCCGTCGATGAAGAACCAAAGTAAGGATAAAAGGAAGTACTATCGATTTTATCGTGACTATGGCCACGATATCGAATAGTGCTTCTAGTTGAAGGATGAGATCGAGGCTCTCATCTAGCGAGGATATCTTACCAAGTTTTGACTCAATCATCTGATCCAATCACATGCCGACCAACCACTGCCATCGAAAGAGATTCATCAAAATCGACTGATAGCTAGGGTGATCAACATGATCTCTGGGCGACCAAGGGTTGAGGGGGTAACATCCAAAGAAGAATCGACTAAGAAGTGATGATTTGATAAACTTATTTCTTTTTCAGATGATGATGTAAGAAGAATTCAAACTTTCCATGATGATGTTGTCGTCGTCTTGGCGATAATAGCAAATTATGATATGAAAAGAATCCTCATTGATAATAAAAGATTGACAAATATTTTATTTTACTCAATTTTTTCTTGAATGAAATTATCGATAGAATGCTTTCGAAGAGTTTCCATCCCCTTAGTTGGATTTACTGAAGATGCCGTCAATATTGAGGGAGAGATAGATCTTCCATTAACTGCGGGGATAGAACCTCAACAAAGCACTATTGTCTTGACTTTTATGGTTGTTAGAGTTCCATCAGCATATTATGCCATACTCGAAAGATTAAGACTCAATGCTCTCAAGGTGATAGTATTGACGTATCACTTGCTAGTCTAATTTTTGACTAAAGTCAAAGTCGAAGAGATGCGAGGTGACCAGTAGATTGTCCGATGTTGCCTCATAATTACTACAAAGAAGAATAAGTTGAAAGATTCTTCACCACTAGAAAGATTTGATCAACGAAAGGATGAAAAGTAGGGCAAACCGACCAAGCGACCGGTCTCCATCTCGTTGCAAGAGAATGATCCAACTAAGATTATTCAAATTGGATCACAACTTCAAACAACCGAGTGCAAGTAGTTGATCCAGTTGCTAAGGGCCAATGCTGATGTATTCGTTTGGTTAGCAACTGACATGCTGGATATACCTTCAAAAATAATCACTCACCGACTGAACGTCAATCCGAACATCAAGCCAGTGAGATAGAAGAAGCAACCTTTCGCTCTCGAGCGATAGAAGGTCATCGCGAAGTGATAGAAGGTCATCAGTGAAGAGGTGGATAAACTCATCACGATAGGCTTCATCAAAGAGGCCCATTATCTTGATTGGCTTATGATAAGAGTGTGATGTTGTCATTAAGACATTGTATTTATTAGTTTAATTCAAACTTCTTAAATAATTAAAAATAGATGGAAAGTAGTGAGTCAGGTCGAATCCATGGAGAATGTAGTATTTTAGTTTTGAAATCTTTGATTTTTGTAAAGGAAAAAAAAAGTTTTGAAAAAAAATTGAAGTCAAAAAATAGAATTATAAGTAGAAATCAAAAGGTGCAAAAATTTAAACTTGGTACTAAGATCTACTAGTTAGATCTTAGCATCTACTTGTAATAAAATAAAGAGCAATAATTAAAGCATAAAATTAAATTATAATTATAAATAAAAAGCTAAAATTTAAAGTGCATAAAAAAATTTACATTAATTAAAATTTTAGAATTTAAATACATAAAATTTTAAAAAAATAAAAATTAATTTATCTTGATCTTGGATCAACATCGGCGTGAAGATGGTGTAGGAGACAGCTCTTCTTCTCAACACTATCTACCTCGAAGTAGCTTCTAACCCAAGCATGGCTCTCACCCTAGACCTTAGCTTTTTCTTGATCAAAGACAATGAATTTTGGAGGCCTAGAGTTCTTTAAATAGAGTTAGGAGGACTGAAGTATTTGTTGCTGGGCAATGTGGGACTAAGGAGAGTTTTGATTAATAAAATATGAAGAAATCCTATGAAAAATCAAATTAAAAGAGCCCTTGGATGAATTTTGTTGAGTTTCCTGAATTCTGGCCATCAAATTCTAATCAAACGGTCCAAAAAATACCAAAAATCGAGTTTTAAAAGCCTAAATCAAGTTGGATTAAATTATGGCCATTGGATTGGCCTTGATGGAGCATTTTCGATCATTGGACGGAGTTCTGGATGCTTGATCACCATTGGAAGCTTTCTCCATAGTTCGATCATCATCTAGAATGCACGGCCGTCCGATCATGCGCTGATCTCCATTTGAAACCAAATTAAAATAGGAATAAATGGCAGTCATTGGATTTGATTTTGAAAGAAATCTAGCTATTAGATCAAGCATTGGAGCATTCAGAGCCATTGAATCGTGTGTAGGGAGGTGGCTGTATTTGAATCAAGATAGGAATTTACCCTGGCCATCGGATTTGGACCGCAAACCACCGCTACCATTGGATCGCACCATTACTATGGCCATGGACCATGTAGATCGGGCACATTTCAAGACTGAACCAATCAACACACACCACATCCTATGAAATTACCATTTTACCCCGTATGCTATGATAGATTTTCTATACACCCTTTAAGGGTCTTAGTCCATCACATGGCATCTTTTGATTGGGCGCCTTCTGCTGAGCTAGCAGTCCACACCTGGTTTCATGGACTGATGGCTTGAGCAGTGCGTCGATTGAGTTGGGATACGTCAGCTGAGTCGAATGCAGTGGCTTGGCTAGGCACATCAGCTTGGCTGGACGAGCCGACTGAGTCAAACTAATTTTTTTATTTTTTTATTTTTCTTTGAAAATTCATATATGATCCATTTTAACTTTGTTTTGCTCCAAACTTATTTTGTTGCAACTAGAAAAATGAGCTCTTTCCATTAATGAATATATTTTCTAAAAATAATAAATAAGAGTATTTAATTTTTAAAAATAAAAATAAATTAATTAATAAATTATTATTTTTAATGATATTTTTATAGTACTTATCACACCCTCCAACTTAAGCTTTGCTTATCCTCGAGAAAAGAAAAAAATTAGTTTTAGATATCTTTTTAACTTTAGAATTTCAAATTTTATCTGAGCAATTTTAAAATGGCCATTGATGTTCAGTAGAGCATAAATGAGATATGTCATTGGAGTATTAATACTTATTAATATAAAAATTAAGTGAAGAACATCAAATTTTTTTGAACTTTTTCTAAATTATTTCTATCTTTATCTCTGAATCATTTAAACTTCATATGGATAAGTGTATTGCTACTTCCACCTTTTATTTATTGAATTTTTTAATTCACATTGTCCACTTTTTAATGCAAATATCATTTCTTACTTAGGCAACGGGCCCCAATTACTCAGTAGGAGGATAACAAATTTTTTTTAATGTTGTACCACTATTTAATGCCTTAATCCCTTAAGCTTTCTATTTGATTCATGTAGCGAGTCTTGAGCCAATGACTTTCAAACCAGTTGGCTTTAGGGCACTAGGTATAAAATAACCCTCGAGCTTACTAGCTCGAATCAAACAGGCTACGAGTTAAGACTAGCTTTACAATAAGCTTCCTTTATTCTTTCCATCTTTTAACGCAAAACTCGATGCTTGCTTAGGCAAAAAGGCCTGATTACTCAATAAAAAGTACTTAAAAATTATTTTATTTTAAGAGTATTTATATATATGTGAAGATACATTTAGTTATCCTACATAAGTCCATAAAAAGTAGACTTTTCTTTGATGTCGATAGAAAAAATCAGAAGTACTCAAAGAAAAATTATTGATGTTCTAGACTTAACTCTTTATTGAATTTTTTTAATACTTGATCCCTCAATATCTCATAAATTCTCTAATCTATGCATCAATTTTCTTTTAAAAATGCTTAGTTCAACTCGATTCTTAAGCATAATCGGGTATCTAAATGCTAAATACTAACTTATTCAAGGACTTTTTTAAAAGAAATTTAAAAATTTTTATTATTCTTCTTCCAACTTAATCAACATTGTCCTTAATGGAGAAGAAAAATAAATGATGTAATAAAGAATAGGAAATAATACATCTGACTCAATATGTTCTTATGGTCCAGCATGTGCCTTTGAAAATTTTGGTCTCCCTCCAAGAAAATCAACTAAAAAGATGAATTAGATGAAAAAAAAACTAAATATTGGGTTGCCTCCCAACAAGCACTAAGTATACTATCTTCAGCCAGACACAGGGTAGCTTACCTATCCCGTATTAAATACTAGATTGATAAATTTTAATGGTTTTGAATTGCCAATCTCAGAAAGATAGTTTGTGATCCCATTATTGATAAATTCATTTTTAATTTTAGGAACATAGTTTGTGAACCCATTCTCAGACCCTTGTTTATTAAGAAATTCTTCTATTTGTTCTTCTAGAATGCTCATGTATTGAGTTTTTGGATTAGGTGTTGAGTTTGATGCAATGGGTACTGGAAGGGTAGCTAAAGGTGGCTTTTGTTTTTGAGATAAATTAATATGATCTTGCTTAACCAACTCCATTGATACTTCATTACATACCTCTTGGTCATTATATTACTCCAAGAATTGATTTTGATGATTACAAAATATTTAAAAAGATTACTAATGATTTTGGCTTGAAAAAAATTTATTATATTTCAAAAACAAAATTATAATTTTATCAAGTTCTGATTCAAAAGCCTCAAAAGCAAGAACAAAAGATTTGTGATCTATTGGAGGCAGTTGCATATTTTTAAGATTTTTAAGTTAAAAAATTAATTTTTAAAAAAAGAATCGACCCCTAAGTCGACTCCTATCAAAAGGAGCTAAATGACATGCTTTTCTTTGGCTGGCAGACCAAAGGGGTCGACCCCTAGGTCATCCCCTATGCCAGAGGTCGACCTCTGCTATTCCAAAGGCTAAATATACAGAATAGGGTTTATTGGTTTTCTATCTTAGGTCGACCCCTGTGCAGGGGATGACCTAGGGGTCGACCCATGTGCAGGGGACGACCTAGGGGTTGATCCCTACGATAGAAAAATTTTGCAACAACTATTTTTTAGTTCATTTTGACCATATTTAATGTGCATTTAAAGCCCTCCAATGGCTCTAATCCTATCCAAATTTTTTTTTAATACTTATTAAAGATATAAAGGTCAAAAAGAATGAAAGAAAATAAAAAATTCAAGCATTCATTTCAGTCCTAAGCAAAAAGCCCTCTTCAAGCAAAGAAGCTTTCATTTCAAACTCACCAACTCCTTAAAAGCTCAAAGCTCATTCAAGTCTTCAACAACCTCAAGAAAAATTAGAAAAGATTCCTCTTTGTTATGTAAAATGTTCTTAAAGCTTTTATTTGCTCATTTAAGGGACTTGCGTTGTATTTATTGATAATAACTCTTATTCTCTACTCTTTAAGTTGTATTAAATTTTGAAAGGATTCCAAAACTTGGAAAGGTTTATCCGAACCTTGAATTGCATTGTAGATTGGTTTGCACTCAAAAAATAAGTATTCTAGCTTGGGATAGCTAGGGTTGGAAGTTTTCAATATTGTATTCAGTTTGAATATATTTAGTGGATTTAAATTCTAAAGTAGGAGCTTGGGGAATGGATGTAGGTGCAAGATTGGCATCGAACCACTGTAAACCTTATTTGTTTATGGTGTACTTGTCTTCTCTTTATCTTTACTTTGTTATACACTTGCTCTCTTGGTATTCACTTCTTCTCTACACTTAAAATATCTATTACATATCACTTGCATATCATCACATAATCTTTATAACTTTAAATTAGTTTTAAAATTTTAAAAATCTAATTCACTCCTCCTTCCTCTTGGGTTGCATAGCTGGACAATAAGTGGTATCAGAGCTCGATGCTCTAACCCTACTTTGATTTAACCATTAAAGAGCTAAAGATCTATGGCAACTCAAGTTGGTGCTTCACTAGCCGAGGGACAGTCCACAAGTCGACCTCCATTTTTTAATAGATCAAACTACATCTATTGAAAAGCTCGAATGAAAATTTTTATCCAAGCACTTAGCTATGATATGTGAAGTATCACAGTTAATCAACCTCACACACCCACCAAGATAATCGATGGTGTAGAATCAACCAAATCCAGAAAAGAATGGGATGAGGTTGATAAGAAAATGGCTTAGCTCAATGCTAAAGCTACGAATATTTTATATTATGCTTTAGATGCTAATGAATTCAACCATATTTTAATATGTATATCAGCTAAAAAAATATAGGAAAGGTTAAAAGTAACACATGAAGGCACTAATCAAGTTAAAGAGTCAAAAATTAACATGCTTATGCATAAATATGAACTCTTCAAAATGAAGCATGATGAATCAATAACTAAAATATTTATTCATTTTATGGATACTATTAATGATCTAAAAAGTCTTGGTAAGTCTTATTATAACAACAATCTTATGAGAAAGATTCTTAGATCTTTACCAAGGACTTGGAAGGCCAAAGTGACCATAATCCAAGAAGCTAAAGATCTGAATGTTTTACCCTTAGAGGAGCTTCTAGGATCGTTGATGACACATGAACTAAGCAAGAAACAACATCAAAAAAAAGATGTCAAGAAGAAGAAGATAATTGCCCTCAAATCCACCACTGAACAAGATAAGGGATCCAATGAAATAAAAAATGAAGAACAAGATGAAGAATTAGCCCTCATCACTAGAAAGTTCAAGAGATTTTTGAAGAAGAAAAAATAAGGGATGAGAAAGAGGCCACCTACCAAAAGGAAGCATAGCAAAAAAAAGGATAAGGAGCTGTCTCTTATTTGTTATGAATGTAAGAAACTAGAGCACTTTAGGTCCGAATGTCTATAACTCAAAAAAGGCTCCAAGAAGTACAAGAAAAAGGCTATGATGGCTACATGGAGTGATAGTGATGACTCAAACTCCAAAAAGGAAGAAGTTCATGAACAAGCCACTTATGTCTTACGACACATGAAAATAAGGTAAATGCTAAAATCTCAAATGAATTTATATTTGAAGAACTTCAAGAAACCTTCTATGATTTAGTAGATGATTTAAAGAAGTTAGGAGCTAAAAACAAAGAACTCAAGTTATAGAATCAATTCTTGCTAAAAGAAAATGAAAGTATCTCAAGTGAAAAACTAGCTTTAACTTAAGAGAACCTAAATTTAAAAAATAAAATTGGCAAGTTAAAATCGATAGTTGAAAAAATTATTTTGAGCTCAAATAAACTTCATATGATTCTTAAAAATCAAAAGACCATTTATGATAAAGCCAATCTAGACTATAAACCCCTAAAAAAATAAAAATTTTTAAAAAATATTTTTATAAATTTATAAAGTAATAAATTTTTAAATATTACTTATTTTAAGTATGGTAAACTAGGACACAAATCTTTTACATATTTTTCTAACAATTCAAATGTAAAGAAAATATGGGTTCCAAAAGGAAACCTTAAAGGATCCAAGAAAACTGGAATACCTAAAGTAAAGACTTCATTTTGCATGTAGGTGTGTCTTGCATCCAAAGAAAAAAATCGAAGATGGTATCTTGATAGCGGATGCTCAAAACACATGACCAGTGATAAGTTCCAATTCATCATGCTTTATGCTAAAAATGGAGGGAAACCTTTGGAGACAATGAAAAAGAAAAGATCATCAGTATAGGTAACATTAGTATCACTTCCTCCAAGTATATTGAAAATATTTTATTAGTAGATGGTTTGAAATATAATCTCTTAAGCATTAGTCAATTTTGTGACAAGGATTATAAAGTTATTTTTGAATCTTCATTATGCATTGTAACTAGTCCTAATGATGATGGCATTAAATTTGTTGGGCATAGGCATGGTAATATTTATATGATAGATCTGAATGATCTTTTCATGATAAATATACAATGTCTAGTAGCTATGAACGACAAAATTAATGAGACTAGTTGGCTTTAGCACCATAGGCTTGCATATATTAGCATGCATTCACTTTCAAAGCTTATTAAAAAGGAATTAGTTACCGATTTACCAAAATTAAATTTTGAAAAAGATAAGATTTGTGATACATGCCAACTAGGCAAACAAACTAGAATTTCATTCAAATCCAAGAATATTATTTCAACTACTAAGCCATTGAAATTATTGCACATGGATTTGTTCGGTCCTACAAGAACTACAAGCTTAGGTGGAAAGCATTATGGTTTTGTAATTATCGATGACTTTTCATATTTACATGAGTTTTCTTTTTGACACATAAGGATGAAACTTTTCATATTTTCTCAAAGTTTTATCGAAAAGTTACAAATGAAAAAAGATTTTCAATTTAAAGTATTCAAAATGATCATGGAACCAAATTTGAAAATCAAGACTTTGAAAAATTTTGTGATGAAAAAGGTATAGACCATAATTTTTTAGCACCTAGAACATCTCAACAAAATGGGGTGGTAGAAAAGAAAAATAGAACACTAGAAGAAATGACCCGTACAATGCTTATGAAAGCAACCTCCTAAGATATTTTTGGATGGAAGCAATTAACATGGCATGTTACATTTTAAACCATGCTTTAATTAGACCAATTTTGAAGAAAACACCCTATGAGCTTTAGAAAGAAAGAAAATCAAATATTGCATATTTTCATGTTTTTGGTTGTCGATGTTTTATCTTGAATAATGGTAAAGAGAGGTTAGGAAAATTTTATGCAAAATTTGATGAAGCTATTTTTCTTGGTTACTCCTCCTCTAGCAAAGTATTTAGAGTTTTTAATAAAAGAACTTTAGTAGTAGAGAAGTCAATATATGTTTTTGATGAAACTAATGGTCTTCCATTAAGGAAGAGTAAAGGTATTGATGATGCAGGTCCTATTATAGATGGGATAAAGGAGCTCATCCTTAAGGACTCAACAATCCAAAATGAAGAAGAACATGAGAACAAACAAGAGGATGAAGGTGAAGAACAACAAGAACAATCTCAAGGTACAAATGATCTATCAGGAGAATGGAGGTATGATCATAATCACCCCAAAGAATTAATTATTGGTGATCCTACACATGGGATAAGAACTCGTTCTTCACTTAGAGATGCATACAATTATTTTATATTTATTTTTTATTTTGAATCTAAAACTATAGATGAAGCTAAAAAAGATTATAATTGGATAAATGTAATGCAAGAGAAACTTAATCAATTCAAAAGAAATAATATATGGACCTTAGTATCAAGACCTAAAAATCATCCAATAATTGGTACAAAATGGGTATATAGGAATAAATCAGATGAAAATGAAAATATAATTAGGAATAAAGCAAGATTAGTTACAATTGTAATCAAGAAAAGAAAATTGATTTTGATGAGTTCTTTACATCTGTTGCTAGATTAGAAGCAATTAGACTTTTACTTGCTTATGTATGCTTTATGAATTTTAAGTTATTTCAAATGGATGTCTAAAGTACTTTTCTAAATGGCTATATTACTGAAGAAGTTTATGTAGAATAACCATCCGATTTTGAAAACCATGCCTTTCCTAATCATATTTTTAAATTAAACAAAGCATTATATGATTTAAAATAAGTACCTAGGGCTTGGTATGAAAGGTTTAGTAAATTCTTGCTTAATAATAATTTTTCAAGAGAAAATGTAGATACAATCCTTTTCATTAAAAAGGATCATGATGATATCTTAGTTATACAAATATATGTTGATGACATTATATGTGGGTCTACTAATGAAACTCTTTATCAAGATTTTGCTAAGCTCATGTAGAAAAAGTTCGAGATGAGCATGATGGGCGAACTAACATTCTTCCTTGGACTTTAAATCAAATAAACAAGGGAAGGGATCTCCATCATCCAAAGCAAGTACACAAGAGAGCTACTCAAAAGATTTAGGATGGAGAGCTCCAAAACTATTGGCACCCCCATGAGCCCATCATGTAAACTTGACAAGGATAAAGAAAATAAAAGTGTTGATGTAAAACTTTATAGAGGCATGATTGTTTCTTTATTGTATTTAACTGCTAGTAGACCAGATATTATGTTAAGTGTTTACTTATGTGCTCGTCTTCAATTTAATCCAAAAGAATCATATTTAAATGCTATTAATAGGATACTTAAATATCTAAAAGAAACTCAAACCCTAAGATTATGGTATTCTAAGAATTCATCTATTGACTTAATAGGATATTTAGATGCAGACTTTGTTAGATATAGATTAGATAGAAAAAGCACTAGTGAAACTTGCAAATTTCTAGGAGTTAAGTTAATCTCTTGATTTAGCAAGAAGCAAAATTCAATGGCATTATCTACGGCCAAGGTCGAAACATTGCATTCAGAAGTTACTATGCACAAATCTTATGGATTAAGCAACAACTTGAGGACTTTGACATCAAATTTAACAAAACTCCCATAAGTTGTGATAATACTAGTGCCATTAATTTAACTAAAAATCTAATTCAATATTCTAAGTCAAAATACATTAAAATTAGGCATCATTTTATAAGAAAATATATCCAAAATAATGACATATTTCTTGATTATATTTATTCTAAAAAATAATTGGCTAACATCTTTACCAAAGCCTTAAGTGAGGACAGATTTTGTAAAATTAGGGACAATTAGGAATTCTTGATCCATTAGCCTAAACATCTTTTTGATTCCAAGTTTACTTCTATCAAAATTATCTTGAATCAAATCTTGAGCTTAATTCTTATCTTTCAACCTTTAAAAAGCTCAAATTTACACTTTCTTTGATCTATCTTGATAAGCGGTAAAAATATACTAATAAAAGTATTAAATTATAAAATAAATTAACCTATTTCTTTAGAAATTGATATTTTTATTAATCTTATATAAAAAGAAGGCCACCAATGTGAAGATCTTATTTTTCTAATTCAGATGAAATAAATTTCAGACAAAACGGACTTCAAACGAGCTCAGAATTGAATTTAAAAAAAAAAAATCGCCAACGCAACGCTGACGTCGGGATGACGTCAGCATTTTTTGCGGCGCACGGTGGATCAATCGGAGAGTATTTTGGGCATTTCACATCAGAAAAAGTGCTCTGATTGGCTGAAGAATGCAGCGATCCACGCAACACCGGGCTCGCGCATGGTCCATGGAGGGTAATTTGGGAATTCTAGCTGATCCAACGGGCGGTTTTCACTGAAACTCGATCGGACGGCCAAAAAGAAGGCATTGATGGACGGCATCCGCAGCTCCCGATCGAGATCCAATGGCTGAGATTCATCCCGAAGTTAAACTATAGATCAAAAGCCTTCTTTCTACGCGATCGGACGGCCCAGATTCGATCCAATGGTTGATCCAACGGCTGGCATTAAATCAGACTTGATCTGGGTTATTTTAAAAGGTTTTTGAGTGGTTGTTGGACCATTTAATCAACATCTAACGGCCAGAATTATCTAGATCTTAATTTGAGTTGTTTTGGGAGTCTTAAACCTAGTTTTTGATGGATTTTGGGGGGAAATCTAACTCTTTATCTATAAAAACATGTTGTTGCTGTGAAAAAAAATCAGAGAGAGAGAGAGAGATGGAAAGAGAGACAGGGAGAGAGAGAGAAATAGAGAGAGAGGGAGATAGAGAGAGAAAGAGAGAGGAGAGAGGTAGAAAGAGAAGAGTGATTAATGAGAAAATCAAAAAGAGTTTTTGATTTTTCTTCGACGATCAAGACTTCGATCAAGGAGCCTCTTCTTCTTCGCCAAGTTCTCCACATCAAGAGCAGCAGACAATCAATTTCAGCAATCAAACAGTCTAATTTCTCTATGCTTTTTATTTTATTTGCTATTTTTGAACTTGTTATCATGAACTAAATTTTCTTTTACTAAGGCTAAGGTGTAGCCACTCTTTTGATGCAATATTCAGTATGATTTATTTTTAAATTTTATTCATGAGGAGTATATAAATCTGATCTTAATGCTTTTAGATTACTGGCCATCTTCTAATTGATCTGATGAACATAGATGTTACGGACCAAGTACATCTATGTTAATGCTTCTTGATTATATACCTTGTATTATGAATCAAATTAGAATTCATATGCATGCGGGAATTTTAGTGCACTTTGGACGCAGCGTATTTTAATTAGAGGGTTTCACAAAACCTAATGCATTAATATTTATTTAAATTACACCTGGACCAAAGGAGTAATTAATAAATATTAATAGTTTTGCTATGCCTGGACCAAAGGATAGTGAATAAATTAGGAGACTCCACCGTCACATGAAATAAAATTAATCTAAAAATCTGAATATTGTATTGACTGAGTTGGTGAACCGATTGCCTTAGTAATCCATTGCTCTTGAATTTAAAACCCTAATAATTTACACTCTCTCTATTTAATTAAAAACTTTTAATTATTTTTTATTTTTTTCTTTAATTTCTTATTCTCATAAATCGATCTTCTAAATAAAGCATAGGAAAGAGCTTTTCAGTACTTATTTTTCAATCCTCTAGGGACGATACTCTACTCATTCACTTTATTACTTGATCGACTGGTGCACTTGCCATAGCTATAAATTAGCACGCATCAAGTTTTTGGCACCGTTGTTGGGGATTGTGTCTAAAACAATATTAAAATTTTGATCCTAGCTTTACTTTAGAAATTTATTTTTAATTTTTATTATTTAAAAAAAAAAAATTTAGTGCATGACACGTACTGGACATAGTAACTTACTACCTTCTAGATCCAGAAATTGAAAGGACTATTAGAAGACTACAACAAGAGAGAAACATGGCAGCTGAAGATCCTAACGACATCAATCTAGGATTGGATATGGCGACTCGAAGGACAGCATGAAGCTATTCGACCAGTACATCATTCCATTAAATGATTAATATCACACCATCTATAGCCGATGTAGCTTCGAGCATCAGGAGACCGCCTGTACGAGCAAACAACTTTGAAATAAAATCGATGATGATCCAGATGATTCAATCAACTGTCCAATTCAGTGGACACATGCATGATGATCCGAATGCCCATATTTCTAATTTTCTTGAACTTTGTGATACTTTTAAAATTAATGGGGATGTCGGATGATGCTATTAGATTAAGGTTATTTTCTTTCTCTTTACGGGATAAAGCTAAAAATTGGCTTCATTCTCTTCCTGCAGGTTCTATTCACAACTTGGGAATGTCCTAGCCCAAAAATTCCTTAGCCAAGGTACTTTCCACCTTCCAAGACTGCCAAGATGCGCAACGATATTACTTCCTTTATACAGATGAACATGGAGACACTATATGAGGCTTGGGAGCATTTCAAGGAACTGCTGAGGAGATGTCCACATCATCAACTATCCGTATGGCTTCAGGTATAAACTTTCTATAATGGTTCATCTCCTACTAATCGTTCTATGATTGATGCAGCAGCAGGAGGAATCATTAATCGAAAAATAGAGGAAGAAGCCTTCGATCTGATCGATGAGATGGCATCAAATAGCTATCAATGGCAGACAGAGTGCATGATGCCAAAAGGACTAGCAACTGTGCAGGGAGTAGATTGCATGCCAACCTTATTAGCTGAAATTGCAGCCCTTAAAGCCAAAGTGAACAACTTAAAGGGAACAGCTATGCATGTTCAGAGCATTACTTGAGACCTGTGTGGAGGAGGACATGATACGAGCAATTTCCAAACGAGTAATCCTTTTGCTAAAGTAACTGATACATCTAATTATATTGATAATTTTTTCAGACCGCAATAAAATAATCCCTACTCCATCACATACAATCAAGGGTGGAGGCAGCACCCAAATTTCTCATGGAGCAATCAAAATGCAGCACAACAGCCACCCCCAAAATTCCAAGTACCTGAAAAGAAGTCCAACATGGAAGAGCTGATGGTCAAATTTATGCAAAACCAAGAAGCAACTATAAAAAATTTGGAAGCCAAACTTAGGCAGGACCAAACAGCAGCAATTCGAAACTTGGAGATGCAAATAGGTCAAATGGCTAAGATAATCTCCGAGAGACCTCAAGGATCCTTGCCAAGCAACACGGAGACCAATCCAAGGGAGCAAGTCAATGCTATCACCCTAAGAAGTGGTACAAAGTTGGAGGAGCCACATCAGAAGAAAGAGACTGAAGAGCCAACTACAAATAAGGAACCATCAACTAAAATTCGTCAGTCACCAAAACAACCAGCAGATGGATGGTCTCCAGGTATACGATTTGCTGATCCAAATGTGAAGCCCTATGTGCCGCCACTACCATTCCCAGAGAGACAAATACAGCATCCAGATAAGGAAATTTTCTAACTTTTTCAAAATTTTAAAGAATTTACATATTAATATTTCCTTTTGTAGATGCTATTACTCAAATGCCCAGGTATGCCAAGTTTCTCAAAGAAATCTTAACAAATAAGAAAAAGCTGAAGGAGCATGAGAGAATAAATTTGAATGAAGAATGCTCAGCAATACTTCAAAATAAATTACCACAGAAGTTAAAAGATCCAGGGAGTTTTACTATCCCTGCATTATTGGTGATTGTAGTTTTGATAAAGTTTTATGTGATTTAGGAGCAAGCATTAATCTCATGCCTTTTTCTATTTTTAGAAAGCTGGGTCTAGGAGAACCAAAGCCTACCACTATTACTCTTCAATTAGCCGACAGATCCATTAAATATCCAAGAGGTATAGTGGAGGATGTCTTGGTAAAGGTAAACAAGTTTATTTTCTCTGTTGATTTTATTGTTCTTGATATGGAAGAAGATTATGATGTACCCCTTATTTTAGGGAGACCCTTTTTAGCTACTGGAGGAGCTTTAATAGATGTTCAACAAGAAAAATTAATTCTTAGAGTCCAAGATGAACAAGTTACTTTTAATATTTTCAAAGATACTAAACAAACTGATGATAATCAAACTTATTTTCTAATTGATATTATTGACAATCCATTATATGAGAATTCTGTAGAAAATAGGTTTGAGACTATAAAAGCGAGCAATGTCAAATTGAAAGAGGATGCAATCAAACATGAAAGTATTCCAATTGAAGTGGCACCAGATTGATCCACTTTAGAACTCAAAGAAAGTCAAGCTGAAGACTATAAATCAGAACTACTAGATAGGTTATTTCTTTTCTTTTTAGTTTTGATTCATTTTTCTTTTCTTTTATTTTTTAATAATTTATGGTTGCTCTTTTACTGCTCTGGTGTGTATTTTTAATTTTGCAGAAAAATCAATGAGAACTCAAGCAAAATTTCAAAGCTCCAAAGAACCAGACTGAACAAAATCAGGTGTATTCCTTCCTATCCTTTATTGCACCCTTTATTTTTCTTTCTCCTTTAAGACAATGTAGAATAAGTTAAAAAAAAAAAAAAATCATGTGTCAAGAAGAAAATCTTGAGCAAGATAAACTGGATAAGTGATAAAAGATAGAATTATTTGCTAATGAATGTAATGAGTTAAAGAAGTAGATTAGTTGGTCAACTTTTAGCAGCCTACTTAGGTCATTAAAAGATTATTAGCACTTTTTATTGCACATGCACACTAACAAGGCAAAGTAGGTATTGATTATAAGGCCAACTGAGGATTCAATTATCACTGAAAATTGATAATTAATATACATTCTAATCAAAAAAACTTGAATTTAAGGAAAGAGCTACCTGCCTAAAAATAAAGTGCAAAAGATAGAGTATATGTGGATTGCCCAAAGCCTAGTAACTGGGTCTCTGCACCTAGGTCAAGTATGGAAATTCATGTAAAATGGTGAAGGAAAGGCCAGGATGCTCAGCACAGTAAAAAAAAAAAAAAAAAGAAAGAGGCAGTGTGAAAGCTACCTTAATTCATGAGTATAAAATTGAGAATGTATAGAAAATTGACCAAAATAGGTGATAAGAGAAGATACTTTTATTCTTTTAATTTAATACTGAAATGCTAAAGTTAGTCATCACGAACACAAGTGCTATAGATCTTTGATGTACTCTAAGAAAGTTTTTAATTGTATTGACTGAAAAATTTACCTCTGAAGCTCAATGCTTAATTAGCAGTATTTTCTAAACTTTTTAACCTTTAATCCTAGATTTTATCTTTGTGATGGATAATCTTATTGAAACATGGTATTAAATAAAATATTGCTAAGGGACTAGTAATGACTAAGTTGGGGGGTGTGATAAGTGGTAAAAATATACTAATAAAAGTATTAAATTATAAAATAAATTAATCTATTTCTTTAGAAATTGATACTTTTATTAATCTTATGTAGGAAAGAAGGCCACCAATGTAAAGATCTTATTTTTCTGATTCAGATGAAATAAATTTTAGGCAAAACGGACTTTAAACGAGCTTAGAATTGAATTTCAAAAAAAAAAATCATCGATGCAACGCTGACGTCAAGATGACGTCAGCATTTTTCGTGGTGGACGGTGGACCAATCGGAGGGTATTTCAGATATTTTACATCAAAAAAAGTGCTCTGATTGGCTGAAGAATGCGGTGGTCCATGCAACACCGGGCTCGCGCATGGTCCATGGAGGATAATTTGGAAATTCTGGCTAATCCAATGGGCGGTTTTTACTGAAATTTGATCGGACGACCAAAAAGAAGGTACTGATGGATGGCATCCGCAGCTTCCGATCGAGATCCAACGACTGAGATTCATTCTGAAGTTAAACTATAGATCAGAAGCCTTCTTTCTACGTGATCGGACGGCCCAGATTCGATCCAATGGTTGATCCAACAGCTGGCATTAAATCCAACTTGATTTGGGTTATTTTAAGGGTTTTTTAGTGATTTTTGGACCGTTTGATCAACATCTAACGGCCAGAATTACCCAGATCTTAATTTGAGTTATTTTGGAAGTCTTAAACATAGTTTTTGATGGATTTTGGAGGGAAATCTAACTCTTTATCTATAAAAACATGTTGTTGCCGTGAAAAAAAATTAGAGAGAGAGAGAGAGATGGAAAGAGAGATAGGGAGAGAGAGAGGGAGATAGAGAGAGAGAGAAAGAGAGAGGAGAGAGGTAGAAAGAGAAGAGTGATTTGTGAGAAAATCAAAAAGAGTTTTTGATTTTTCTTCGACGATCAAGGCTTCGATCAAGGAGCCTCTTCTTCTTCACCAAGTTCTCCACATCAGGAGCAGCAGACAATCAATTTCAGCAATTAAACAGTCTAATTTTTCTATGCTTTTTATTTTATTTGCTATTTTTAAACTTGTTATCATGAACTAAATTTTTTTTTACTAAGGCTAAGGTGTAGCCACTCTTTTGATGCAATATTCAGTGTGATTATTTTTAAATTTTATTCATGAGGAGTATATAAATCTGATCTTAATGCTTTTAGATTACTGGCCATCTTCTAATTGATCTGATGAACATAGATGTTACGGACCAAGTACATCTATGTTAATGCTTCTTGATTATATACCTTGTATTATGAATCAAATTAGAATTCATATGCATGCAGGAATTTTAATGCGCTTTGGATGCAGCATATTTTAATTAGAGGGTTTCACAAAACCTAATGCATTAATATTTATTTAAATTACACCTGAACCAAAGAGTAATTAATAAATATTAATAGTTTTGCTATGCCTGGACCAAAGGGTAGTGAATAAATTAGGAAACTCCACCGTCACATGAAATAAAATTAATCTAAAAATCTGAATATTGTATTGACTGAGTTGGTGAACCGATTGCCTTAGTAATCCATTACTCTTGAGTTTAAAACCCTAATAATTTACACTCTCTCTATTTAATTAAAAACTTTTAATTATTTCTTTATTTTATTTTTTAATTTTTTATTCTCATAAATCGATCTTCTAAATAAAGCATAGGAAAGAGCTTTTCCATACTTATTTTTCAATCCTCTAAGGACGATACTCTACTCATTCACTTTATTATTTGATTGACTGGTGCACTTGCCATAGCTATAAATTAGCACGCATTATATCTCATGAATGAAATTCTACTCTAAAAGTTTCAAATTTTTTTAGGATTTTCTCATCATTTTTTTTTGATTTTTCTGTGCCATGGGTCGACCTAAGGGATGACCCTAGGGCATTCTCATAAATTTTTGTCCAAAACATTTTGGACGACATCCTTTTTCTTGGAATTTCTTTTTGACCAAATAGGTCGACTCATCCATCTTCACTGTTCATCGTTCCATCGAACAGAGCCATCTTCCTCTCCACTCTCTCAACCGAATAACTCCCTCAAAATCTTCCTTCCCACTTAGATCTCCTCCCTAAATTGCCCCTAAGGAAGCCAAATCCCTCTCTATCTCTTCTCCTTTTGGGCGGATTCAAGGTTCCAAGAGAGCCCTAGCTTCAAAGCCCTTTTCTCCAAATTGTCAGCATATCTTCTCCCAATCCTTCCTCTCCTTCTCAAAATCTTCTCCATTCCACTTCTCCTTGAGACTCTCAAGTGGGATTCAAGGTCTCTTTGCTCTCAATGGCTCCAAAGATGAAGTTGTCGTAGAGGAGAAAATTAGTTCACTGCTTGAAAGAAGATGCTCGATGAAAAAGAATGGTAGTCGAGCCCTCTCTAGCTCCAACCTCAGCTCTCAATCCTATTCCAGCATCCTCATCGTCCCCTCTCACTCCAAGCAAGGTACCCCTATCCGACCATAGAGTAGAACCTGGGAAGAACATAAATTTCAAGTTTTTTGAAAATGAAGGGTTCTCCATTGGCTCTAAAATCAAAAATTAGGGATAGAAGTTTTACTGTCTATTAAAGGAGAATGCTTATGTTGATCTGATCAAGAAATTTTATTTAAATCTAAGTTACTCCAATGGAACAATAAGGTCCTCTATGAAAGGAGTTGACATAGCCCTTGATCCATTTCATTTGGGAGAAATCTTGCACCTGTCTTATGAGGGTTACACTAGTATGGAGCTCATAAACAAAGGAGTTAGAGTTATTTTAGGAAGAATTCTTACTAGTAGTTTAAACAAGTTAGAAGCAAAGATTCTTTCCATAGAGATGAGGCTATTGCATCACATGGTGACCAAATTATTTGTCCCTAGGAGTGGCAGGCATGATTTCTTATCGAATAGAGACATATGCATTATGTATCATGTGATCACTGAGACCCCCTTGAATCTTCCTATTTTGATGATTGAGGCCATGAGAGAGACACTGAACAGATCAAAGGCTCACTTGCCTTATGGTATAGCCCTTACCTAAGTCTTTAAGAGGTTTGGAGTCAGTTTTGAGAGGAAGACAGTCATCAGATTATCACATACTGATACCATCAACTGCCACACACTGCACCACATGGAATTTTCAAAGATTGATGGTGGTTGGTTGAAGGATATTGAGGAGGAGGAGGAGAGAAGAGAGGAGGAGGGACCGTCTTCACCTCTTCGTGATCATAGAGCATCTCCTGATATTCAATTTATGTCTGATCACAAGGCTGGTCTCTCAAAGTCAGTGAGGAGGGATGCACTAGCACCACCATCGGGGAGCAGAGATATAGTTGCCAGATTTTTTGATGACCAACTCAGGATGATTGCCGACCAGTTGTCTCAATTGATTGTCGATATTCTATCTCAGTGAATTATAGATTTTTTGTCTTGACAGATGGCCAGTTCTACTTAGGGGAAGATTTCTCATTTTGTCCCACCTTCTGATCAGATCTTGATCCCTCATGTCTCTCCTATTTTTCTAATGCTTTCTGCTCAATCTACATGGATTGAGAAGCTTAAGGGATGTGTTTTGAGACTGACTGGTAGGCCTTGGATCGTTAGAGGCAAATATTAGCTCTGGCCCATCCCCAGCCTCAAGGAGATGTCATAGAGATATCAAATCTTTCAACAGAGACAGCCAGACTTCGTGGTGTTTTGGAGAATGGCTTTGATTTTCTGAGGAGAGAGTTTAAAGACTCTAGTAAGACTATTTCTATTGATGCTCTTATGCAGATCATGTTGAGAGCATTAGGACACTTAGACACCATCAGGATTGCTCTCCTCGCCCAGCCTATTTCTTCTTAGGCTCCCGGGCCATCTCATCCAACTGCTCGAGCCCGCACCTCTACCCATGGCTGTGGCAGACATAGTCATGGTTGAGGACGTGCCCCTAGCTTTAATCCTGATACTCCTCATCACATTTCTAACTCTTCATCTGATTTTGATGCATCCAGCTATGACCTCTACTAGATCTAGTTTAGTCATCTATGTGTTAGTTTATGGCCTTGTATCTCTTAGTTATTTATATGTGTTGTTGGTTAAGTCATGGTTGATTGTATTTTTTGGATACCCATGACTTCTATACGTATTGATGACTTATGTAACTTTATGTTCTAACACTTATATATTTTGATCACTCTATATTCTAGTTTGTTATGTGTGGAATGTCTATATGATGATATTATTTGGATGAATTAACTCTTATGAATGGTTTAAAATTTCTATTATAGTATGCTATAAATATTGTCTTGCTTGCCCTATATGATTAGTATATGTCTTATTTTTTTTATAAATTCTTATTTTAATAAAAAAATATATGGAATAATGTCAAGGGAAGGCTTTTTCTCTTTTTCTTTAACATTCCTTAAGATCTTAATTGATGATGTCAAAAAGGAGTAGAGAAACAAAATTGCGTAATAAGCAAAGCAAAATTGACAAACAAAATTGGACGATAAACAAAAACAAAATTGACAAAGGCAATAAGTAATTTAATTATCAAGCTACTCATGATGCACCTTACTACTTTTTATGCATGTTAGTTAAATAATTGAATATAATATTCAAATAAGTGATGTATCATGTTTCTTCAAATACTTAAAATTCTTAATCAATGCTTCTACATATTTTATTTTTGCATACGCTCGAGTATTTTATCATCATCAAAAAGGAAAAGATTGTTGCTCCAAGAATTGATTTGGATGATTATAAAATATTTGAGAGGATTACTAATGATTTTGGCTTGAAAAAAGATTTATTGTATTTCAGGGGCAAAATCATAATTTTAACAAGTTTTGATTCGAAAGCCTCAAAAGCAAGAACAGAAGATTTATGATCTATTGGAGGTAGTTTCATATTTTTTAAATTTTTAAATTAAAAAAAATAATTTTTAAGAAAGGGTCGACCCCTAGGTCGACTCCTATCAAAAGGGGCTGAATGGCAAGCTTTTATTTGGCCGGCACACCAAAGGAGTCGACCCCTAGGTCATCCCCTATGTCAGGGGTCGACCTCTGTTGTTCCAAAGGCCAAATATACAAAATGGAGGTTTTTTGATTTTTTATTATAGAGGTCGTCCCTTGCATAGGTTTTTCAATTTTCTATCATAGAAGTCGACCCCTGTGCAGGGGACGACCTAGGGGTCGACCCCTGCAACAAAAAAACTTTGCAATGGCTATTTTTCAATCCATTTTAGCCATATTTAACATGCATTTAAAGTCCTCCAATGGCTCTAATCCTATCCAGATTTCTCTATAACATTTATTGAAGATATAAAGGCTCAAAAAGGAGGGAAGAAAATAAGAGATTCAAGCATTCATTTTAGCCCTAAGCAAAAAGTCCTCTTCAAGCAAAGAAGCTTTAATTTCAAGCTCACCAACCCCTTAAAAGCTCATTCAAGTCTTCAACAACCTTAAGAGAAATTAGAAAAGCTTCCTCTTTATTGTGTAAAGTATTCTTAAAGCTTTTATTTGCACATTCAAGGAGCTTGTGTTGTATTGATTGATAATAACTCTTATTCTCTGCTCTTTGAGTTATTTTAAGTTTTAGGAGGGTTCCAAAACTTGGAAAGATTTATCTAAATCTTGAATCAGATTGTATTAGATTAGCATGTACCCAAAAAATAAGTGTTCTAGCTTGGAACAGCTAGGATTGAAAGTTTACAACATTGTATTTAGTTTGAATTCATTTAGTGGATTTAAATTCTTAAGTAGGAGCTTGGGGAGTAGATGTAGGTGCAAGATTGGCATCGAACACTATAAATCTTATTTATTTGTGGTGTACTTGCCTTCTCTCTATCTTTACTTTGTTATACACTTGCTCTCTTGGTTTCATTTTTTCTCTGCACTTAAAATTGTTGAGAAATATGTCAGAAAGCCAATCATCAGCCTGTTAACAGTTAAGCTACTTTATATTAGTAATTAATTTATTAATAAATAAAATATATTTTTGATATTTTTCATCATAAGTATTCATCTTCTAACAAACTTCATTATTGTGATGAAGTCCTTAGGACTATTTAGCTTTGATAAAAAGATGATTTATCAATTAGTCTTTAAATTTTTTCACGACCAAATGATAGACTGTTAATAAGGACGACAGCATCTATCGAGCATAGATCATTGTATACCATATAGGTTTGTTGTCCTCTTAACCAAAAAGTATGAAGACACTGGTTTGATATATAGATGAGATGTATAGATATATCATCATTGAACATGACCAACTTTAGAGCATTCTGCTGTCGAAAATATCTCTAATGAGATATAGGTATAAATGTCCTTTTGACCTAAGATCATCTCAGTGACCTGCAAGCAACTCACTATGCTTTGGTATCCGACTAACTGAATTTCTAATTTAGTAATGAAAGATTTTTGGGCACAGTCAAGTATTTGCAAAGTTAGAGTGTGATCAAGATGGAATTGACCACTCCAAGAGTTGGAGAAGAATGTATCACTATATTTCAATATAGCAAAACCTTGGCCAGGATAATCTACTAGATGGATTTGATATTTTAAAATATAATATGGACTATCTGATCAGAGTTGACAGTTAAACTCTGAGGTATCCTACAAGCATTTTGGTCAAGAGGATGAATTTTATGGAAATTATATGCGCATGGGTTCTAAGGATGTTGTTCTACATATTCGATCTATCCGACAATCGGGTACCATTGCTAGATGGTTACTTCGATTGATACAAAAATTTATTCCTATGCTACCGACTTAGGTTCGAACCTATGAGGTCACACATATTAGAGCTCATGATCTGATTGGATGGTTGTTCAATGATTAAGAATCCTTCTAGGGTTAAACAATCAATACGATTGATGTTTAACCAAGTGCAAGTATTGCAGGAGGATTGATTAGCAATTAGATTGCTAATTAGCTTAATTTGATTAAGCCATAGGGCTGAGATTAAATCTAATTAATTATAATTTAATTAGATTTGATTTGGACTTGATTGGATCAAGTCCAATTGACTTATGGGATAAGCCAAGTGCAAGGAAGAACTAGTCCTAGTATAACTAGGACTCGGATTAATTCAATTTTCTAATTTGATTAAAAAATTAAATTAAAATTAAATTTAATCTAATTTAATTTAATTAAGTTTTTAAATAAATTAGGATCTTATTTAATTAAGTTGATTTACTCTTGATTTTATTTGATTAAAAGACCTTATTTGACCAAGTCAAAATAGGAGTCATAGTGTGACTAGGACTCCCTAACCTTGTGCCACCTTAGCCCATGCCCCCATGCCCCCCATGCCCATTTTTCTTTATTTTGTGCATGAGATCTCCTCTCCCTAATCTCCACGTACGCCCGTCTATCCCTCCTTTTCTCATAACGCAATTTGTTGGAAGACCAAGTCAAAAGGGGAGTTAGTTTTGCTTTAGGATTCTATGAGACAGAATCCTTGTTGACCAAATATTCTCTCCCTTGTGTGCTGCCCCCTCTCCTATTTTTTGTCCACTATTTCTATGGTGACAAAAGATAATTTTATATGTTCTCCCTTGCTGGATTCACAAAAAAAAAAAATCAGAGGAGGGGCGCCCAAGAGTTGGGCGCCCCAACCACTTGCCAAATCTAGTCATGCCTTGTCTAGTTTTTGACCTAGACAAGAACTCTTCCTTCTCTATAAATTTTGGAATATTTTTGGCCTAATTTTTTCATGAAATATAGAGATTTGGGAGAGTTTTGGGGTGTACAAAAATAAGAGAAAGAGAGTCCTTGGGCATGGGGGTTCCATAGGCACCAAACTAGGTGTCTAGGTGAGAGAAAAGAGAAGAAGAAGAGGGTCTTCTTTTAGGGCTATTTTATTCTTCATCTTTCCTCCTTTTGAGTTTTTTCTAAGAGAATCTTAGATCAAAAAACTCTCCTCTTCCTTCTTATATTTTGGAGAGTCCATGTTTTGAAGAAGGGAGCATCGGATCGACCATCAAAGAAGGATCAGCACGGTACTAGCATGTTGTGTTGATTTTCTGCATCAAACTTTAGATTAGAGTTCGTAGGCTCGTATGGATGACTCCTAGAGATTAGATGCATTATGGCTTATGACTTCATCCTTAAGCCTAGATTAATAAGTTAGAACATCTAACTTGCATAGGTAATAGATCTGATCTATTGATTTTATACCTGCATTAGATCTAGTGTATATCTAGGTTGATGTGATCAACCTTTTCTTTTTCTTTATGTTTTTAATTTTTGATTTAATATCATGCCTTGATCATGTAATAGATCTGAGATTTAGATATTTATATATTTATTTAAATAAATATTTAATTTATTTAAGTTTTTCGTTGCTTGATCCTGAAAAAGTTTCAAGACCTACCCGTGAAATCCTAGATCTGATTCCTACAAATGGTATTGGAGCCTAGGTTCTTATTACATGATTTTTATGCATGTTTAGATTATTTTTTAGATTAGATCTAATTTATAATCTAATTATTAAATTTAAAATTAAAAATCTAGATCTCATGAACTGTCATAAGATTGTCCTACTGTAAGATTTACCACTTACAGTGAAAAGATTATCCTAGTTTATGATGATCTGACTCTAATCATAAATTTATTAGATTTAATTTAATAGATCTAAAATAGTTTTAGATCTAAAAGTAAAATATTTTAGATTGCACGAACTGCCATAAGGTTGTCCTGTTGTAAGGTCTACCCCTTACAGTGGAAAGATTATTCTAGTATGTACTGATCTAAAATATTGATCATAAAATTTTAGATTAGATCTAAGAGATTTTATGATCTTATTAAAAATATTTTAATCTAATTTTAATCATCATAAATATGTTAGATTTGATCTAGGAAGATTTATGATTGATTATTATTGAAACTATTTTAATTACATGAACCTGTTTAGATTAGATCTAAAGTAGTTTCATATTTATTTTACTTGCATATTGATTATAAATCAAACATTCAACTTGGTTGATAGAACCATATTGTAAAAATATTTTACATACATGAAAATCATTTTCGAAAAGTCAAACCCCAACCCTCAGCCCAAAACTTAATTAAGAATTAAGAAGTTGTTTGATTAGGTTCTAGGATTATAAATTGAAGATCCTATGACACGAATCATAACACATTAGGTTAATGGGTTAGTAGAGATTAGGTCCATTAATTGGGTTAGACCTAATGTTAGATTAAAGAATGGACTTAATTAGATAATTGATTAAATCTAATCAATTATTGTCTTAGATTAGGTCAAGGATTCTCTAGATCAATTACAATAGTTGTAGTTGGTCAAGTCCATGTTTTTAACAAGAACCAAATGGACTTGATTCTTGGCTAAGAGGTCTAGCTCGAACTATTAGGTTGATCTAATCAAAACTAATTAAATCAGTTAGTGTCTAAGGTAAGTCTGGCACATACGATTGATGGTTTTTAATTAGCAGCCTGCTTACCTAGCCATTTTCGATGGTATCTAAGATAAGCTTTGGCAGATCCTTCCATCGATCTCACTTACCTAGCCTTCTTGGTGAGATTGAGTTTTGATCAGATCACTTGATAATTTGAGTTGACCCATGTCAGCTAGGTAAATCAGTATGACTGATTTAGGTGCTCCTAAACCAGCCTGTTAGTGGTCTCCCTTAACCTGACTTGGTGAAACCAATGGGAGGATCATGACAAGCTGATTAATCTGACCTACTCACTTCTATAAATAAATCCTCTAAAATTATTAGATCCCTAAAATAAAATAGTTATATGATAACTAGATCATAGCCTTCCATTAAAGTGGATGATAATGAGTCTATCAGTTGGATAATCATTGGAGGCCCAAAGGCTTGGTGCTTATCGATTGATTAAATTATCATTCATTATACAATCTCTTGGATACATCTTTTTAAATGATGGCCAGGTGGGCTAACCAAAGTTGGGCCTGATCATTCGTTGGTTAGATGGGCCAAGTATGGTCATGTTAATAGTTGGACCTAACTGGACCCTTTTCTAAGAAGGCCAAAGCCAACTGATTAGGGGCTGAGGCAAAATTTAATTACTGGAAGTTATTTGGAGAAAAATTGGTTATGAACCTATCCTTAAATGTACATGGATGGGCCAACCAAAGTTAGGCTCGTGTACAATCTATGTGGATTCTAGTACCCACTAAGGAATTACGATAATTCCTCGGATTGGAAGTAGAGGCTACCAATTCGAATAAATAGTGGGAGAACCTTTTTTTATTAAAGTCTAAATCTTTAGGTTTAATAAATGAATTACTAATTAGATTAGATTTTTTCTTTGAGCAGATATGGCCACTTTCTTATCGCTCCGATCATTGTTGGATAATGATAAGTTGGTGGGACCCAACTTTGATAGCTGGTACCGAAAGTTGAAGATAGTCCTAGAGTATGAATGGATCCTATATGTGCTAACGGATCCTGCACTTGAGGAGTTAGCTGCCAATGCATGTGAAACAGTCAAAGACACTTACCAAAAGTGATTTAGTGATCGGACCATGGTGTGCTGTATCATGCTGGCTACTACAAGTGATGAGTTCAGTCGTAGATTTGAGATGGCTCAATCAAGGCATATGCTTCAAGTGTTGGAGGATTCTTTTGGCACACTTGATGACGTGGAGAGGCACAAGACTAGTTATGCCCATCTTCAACGTCAAAATGTGGGATGGTGCCTCTATCATTGATCATGTATTGTACATGATCAAACTGATAGAGTGATTGAGCAAGCTCGACTTTCTCTTACATAAATAGCTTAGGAAAGATGCAATACTGAACTCATTGCCCAAGTTGTTTCTTCCATTCCTTACTCATTTTAGAATGACAAAGCCTAAAGTAGACCACCATAGGTTACTGGGGTTACTTCAGAACTTTGAGAAGGATCACCAACTCTACAAAGAGTCAATAAACTTAGTGGGAGGTTCATCTTCTGACTCTCGATCCTTTAGAAAAGGAAAGAAGAACAAGAAGAAGAAAGCTAAGAAGGTGCAAGTTTAGGCTAGGACATCTATACAAGGCCAGACCAGGAAGATCAAGCCCAATAAGAGTCAAGCTGAATGCTTCTTTTGCAAGAAGCAGGGGCACTGAAAAAGAAACTGTCCTCGGTACATTGCCTCTCAGGATCTGAACAGGCAGAGAAAGAAGCAAGCTATTGTTGGGTAAGGTATTTATATGATAACTTCTTGCAATTTCTCTATTTGTAATATTACTGACTGGATATTGGATACTGGTAGCCTTAACCATATTTGCAATTCATTGCAGGGATTGTAGGTTAGTAGGAGATTTGAGCAAGATGAAAGATTCCTGAATGTTGGAGATGGAAGACTAGTTTCAGTTCTAGCTTTAGAAATTTTGAAACTTGTATTTAAGTCCTATACCATTGTTCTTAGTGATTATCACTTCTATTCTAGTTTCTTTTTAAATATCATTTCTATAGGCCTTCTGGCCAAAAATGATTATAAAATTTTAATAAAAAAATAAGTTTGTAATATCATTATGAATGGTGTTACTATTTTCTGTGGACATTTGAATAATGGTGTGTATATGCTATCATAATCTATTAACGTAGTCTATTCAACCGACAAGCATCCTAGATTAGATAGTGTGTCAAATATCTACTTATGGCATTGTAGGCTAGGTCACATAAACAAGAATCGGATAGATAGGTTAACTTAAGAGGAAATCCTTAAAGTCAGTGATTATGAATCACTTTCAATCTATGAATCTTGTATTCTTGATAAAATGACCAAGTCACTTTTTACTGAAAAAGGTGAAAGAGTCACTGAGCTCTTAGATCTAGTACATACTGATGTATGTGGACCAATAAGCATAAGTGCCAAAGATGGATATGTCTACTTCATTACTTTCATAGATGATCTATCTAGATATGGATATATCTATCTGATGAAACATAAATCAGATTCTTTTGAAATGTTCAAACAATCTCGAAGTGAAGTAGAAAAATGAAGTGGAAAGAGTATTAAAACTCTTTGGTCTAACCAAGGAAAATACCTTTTCGATGAGTTTCTCACATATCTAGGAGCAAATGGGATTCTCTCCCAATAGACTCTTCTAGGAACACTATAGCATAATGGTGTGTCTGAAAGGAGGAATCGAACTCAATTAGACATGGTCTAATCCATGATGGATTTTGCTAGCTTGCCGATATCCTTCTGGGGATATGCACTCGAATCGGTTTGTTATCTGTTAAAAAGGATTTCAAGTAAGTCTGTAGTTAAGACTCTATATGAGATATGGATAGGACGTAAGCCAACACTTTTACACCTTAAGATTTGGGGGTACCCGACTTATGTCAAATGATTAGTTATAGATAAACTTGGACCAAGGTCTGATAAGTGCACATTTATAGGGTGCCCAAAAGAGACAAAAGGATACTATTTCTACCATGCTGATGAATAAAAGGTGTTCGTCAACCTTAGGGCAACCTTTCTTGGAAAAAAAATTTCTTGGTGAAGGAACTATTGCCTCTAAGGTTGAACTTAATGAAGTTCAACAAGTAGAAAAATTGACACCTGTAGCTGAACTAGAACCAAATTTGATTAGATCAAATTCGGAGCCCAGTGAACCTGCACCATTAAGGCATTCCGATAGAGTACCGCATCAGTCGGACAGATACTATGATATTTAGATCTGGGATGGTGATCCTATTGAACTCGATGAAAATGATGAGGATTCGATCACCTATACGGATGCAATGCAGAGATCTGATTCCAAAAAATGGCTTGAGGCCATGAGATTCAAAATAGAGTCTACGAAGGTCAATGATGTGTGGACATTGGTTGATCCATCCGAAGGGGTTAAACCCATTGGGTGTAAATAGATCTTCAAAAGAAAGAGAAGCATAGATGGAAAGATGGAGACCTATAAAGCCCGTCTGATTGCCAAGGGTATCGTCAACGTTATGGTATTGACTATGACAAGACGTTCTTTCCTATGGCAATGCTCAAGTCCATTCGGATTATGCTTGCAATTGCTATCCATCTGGACTATGAGATCTGGCACATGGATGTAAAGACAGCTTTTCTGAATGGAGAGTTGACCAAAGAGGTGTATATGATACAACTGAGGGGTTCAAATCCATAAATAAGTCTAAGGTATGCAGGCTTCAGAGATCCATTTATGGACTAAAGCAGGTATTTCGGAGTTGGAACATGCATTTTGATAAAGTGATCAAAATGTATGGCTTCATTAAGAACGGAGAAAAATCCTGCATTTATAAATGGACAAATGGTCCAGCAGTGGTATTTCTTATTTTGTACGTGAATGGCATTCTCTTAATTGAAAATAACATCCCCACACTGTAGAAAATAAAATTCTGGTTGTTATCACAGTTCTCCAGGGACTTGGGTGAAGCATCCTACATCCTAGGGATGAAGATCTATAGGGATAGATCTAAAAGGATGCTTAGATTATCTTAGTCCACTTACATAGATACTATGCTGAAGAGGTTCAGCATGGAAAATTCTAAAAAAGGCTATCTTTCGATAGGCCATGAAATTTCTCTCTCTAAGAAGGATTATTTGATAACTCCTAAAGAGAGAGAGTGTATGAGTAGAGTTCTATATGCTTTAGCAGTGGGATCTATCATGTACGCCATGATATATACGAGATTAGATGTGGCATACTCACTAGGAGTAGTGAGTAGATACTAGTCTAACCCCGGAGAAAACCACAGGAAAAGTGGTTAAAGCCATACTTAGGTATTTGAGAAATACTAAGAACCAATGGTTGGTTTATGGTGAGTCAAATCTAAAACTTATGAGATTTACAAACTCCAGCTTTCAATCTGACATGATGGTAGCAGAAGCGTGTCAGGATATATCTTTACTCTAAATGGTGGAGCCATCTGCAAGAAGAGTTCTAAGCAGCATACTATGGTAGACTTTGTTTGCGAAGCAAAGTACGTGGCAGCATCAGATGCTGCAAAGAAAGCTATGTGGCTGAGGAAGTTTATCACCGAGCTCGAAGTAGCACCCTTTCTTGATGGTCCGGTCCTGCTCTACTACGATAGCAATGGTGCCATTGCTCAGGCGAAAGAATCGAAGGCACACTGATAAGCATCATAAATTCACCAATAAAAGTATTAATTTATTAATTAATTTATATTAATTTTTAAAAATTTTATTAATCAATTTATATATTAATTTTTTGAAAATTTTATTTTTATTGACTTAATTAAAAATAATAAAATTATAAAATAAAAATAAATTTTCTATCAATAGAAGAGCTCATTTTTTTTATCACAACAAAATAAATTTTAAGTAAAACGGAGCTAAATGGAAAAGATATGAATTTTAAAATTTAAATAAATTAAAAATTAAAATAAAAGAAAATGGCTCGCCAGCTCCGCAAGCGAGCCACCAAGCCAAGCCGAGCCAAGCCAAGCCAAGCCATCAAAGCTGACTCAGCCTTTGAAGCCATCAGTCGGTCTCCGATCCAGGCGTGGACCCGCCAGTTCAGCAAAAATCGGCGAATCAGAGCCTGCCACGTGGTGAACCTAGACCCTTAAGGGTCTACAAAAATTTATCACGGCTCACAGGGCAATCTGGTCATTTCACTCGATGATAAAAGCGTTGATTGGTTGCGGTGTGCGGTGCGGCCGTCTAGGTGGTCCATGGGAACAGTGATGCGCGATCGGACGGCTGCGGTTGATTGCGGTTAACGATCGGACGGTCAGCATTTTTTTTCGGTTGCCAATTTCACTCGGATCACCATCGGATGGCAGTGCCTGATGCCAGCTTCGATTCGATGGTCCAGAATGCTCCCGACGGTGATCAGGACTCCCGAAGCGTGAATTTTGCGGCCAAGATTTCCTCGATAGAAGCGTGATCGGACGGCCAGATTTAATCCGATCCGATCTGACTGATCTGCATCGATTTTGATGTATTTTTGGACCGTTGATTCCTATTGAATGGCTGGATTTTATCAGATTTATCAGAGATGTATTAGAGCTTTTTAGTTTAAATTTAATTCAAATTTTGATGATTACAAAGTTCATTAGTCCCACATTGCCTTTTAGAAAAAAATATCCAGCCCTCGCACTATAAAAAGGACCCTAGGCTCCAGAAATCAATAATCTCATCAAGGTGAAGCCTTTGGTACGGAGGACAGCCAGGACTTGGGTTAAGGCAGTGGCTTCGAAGCAACGGGTGCCGAAAAGAAAGTCAAGCTTCTACACCATCTTTCTACCAATGCGCGATCCAAGAGCAGAGACCAGGCTATTTATTTTTATTATCTTTTCTTTTTAAATTTTATTATATTAAATTCTAATTTTAATTAATAAAAATTTTATTATTTTATATTTTAATTTTTTGCTTTTTATTTTTATTGTAATTTAATTTTGTACTTTAATTATTACTTTTTATTTTATTGCAAGTAGATGCTAAGATCTAACTAAATAGATCTTAGTACACAATTTAAATTTCTGCATCTTTTATTTTTACTTTTAATTTCCGACTTCACTCCTAATTCCAAAAACTCAAATTATTTCTTCTTTTAAATAAAACAAATCTCAACAAATTTCAAATCTAAAATACTACCTTTCTATGGATTCGACCCGACTCACTACTATCTACGCATTTTCATGATTTTAAGAGTCGGTTAAACTGCATAACACGGTGTTTAACGACACATCTGTGTTCCTATCAAGTTTTGGCGCATTGCTGTGCAAAAGGAATAGATTCTGATTCTTTTTTTTTTCTTGATTTCTTTGATATTTTTTTGTAAATTATTATATTTTTTTTTAATATTGCTTACTAATTTTTTTTATTTATTTTATAGAAGAAAAAAAAGAAATGAAGAAAGCATCAAATTTTGGTGAGATCATCCTAACCCTAGTCCTCTTTTTTTTATTTATTTATTTATTTATTTTATTTTAATTTAATTTAAAAAATATTCATTTAATCCTAATTAAAAGCCTCATAATAAGATTAGAAACCCTAACTGCTTAGAGCATGCATCATATTAGTTTTATTTTTATCTTTATTTTTATTTTTATTTTTTTGGTGATGCTGGAGGCAGGTAAGCCTTTCAAAGATTAGTTTTAAATTTCATAGAACCTTTGATTGAATTTTTTTTGCATATCATATTAAAATCAATATAAGGGCAATACCAATTAAATAAGATAAGGTGGGGATTGATCACCCTTCCTTAGCCACACAAACAACAACCACATCCTGCATTGATCTAAGCTTTAAATTATAAATCAATTAGACATCAAACCCTAGGAATTCGGAGCTCAATTAGGATAAGAAATTCTAAAGTTGAACGTTATGAATCGGATAAGTCAATTTGACTGGTGTCTAGGAAAGTGGTTCAGGGACGACTGATGCCAAAGGAAGGTGTTTTCTAATTGATTCATTCGCTTACCTGGCCAAGCTAATTGGTGTCTAAGGCAGCAACGGGGGACTCCCACGACTTCACTTACCTGGCTAGTTGATTGACTAATCCTACACTTGGAGGGCTTTGAAAGGTGACCTTGCAGTTAGGAAGCTGTCTAGATCTAGGACTAACCATAGTCAGGATTGATTAAACCAACTTGATTGCTAACAACATTAAATCTAATTAAATCTAACTTCTCTTTCTTCTTAGTCTAGGACTCCTTAGGACCTCTTCTTTAGACTCTATCTTTTCTTTCTTCTCTTCACTCCTCTGAAAAATAAATTAAAATAAAAATTAAACTTAACTAAAAAAAATATTAAAATGATAATTAATTAATCAATTAAATTAAAATTAACAAATAAAATAATTAAAAAAATTAATTTTTAATATAATAAATAATAATAAAAAGTTAATAAAAAAAATATTCTATAAATTTTTTTTTTTTTTTGAACCTACGATTAGGTTACACTAATTAATGCATGGTAGGAATCATTTTCTGATTTTAGTGAACTTAATTGAATGGTTGATCACCTTAACATAATTTAATGGCTAACTATGAATCTAATTGTCTAAAAATTAGATAAGTTTGACCTTTCTGTCTTCAGAAAATAGATCACTCCTAATCCTAGGTCAACAATTTCTATAGCATCACATCTCTTTCTATTTCAGAAGAATTATTCAATCTGTGCTAGTCCACCATCATGTAAGTGATGTCTATGACTACACAGTTTCCATATTTTATATCCAAGAACAAGTTCAAGCTACTCAAGGATACTCCAATTGATTAATTGATCATTTTCAAATTATATAATTCAGATTGAGTACTATAATTTTTTCTTGGACATCCCAACAGCACTCAGGCTCAACCACAATTTTACCTATCCATAACTATCTAAAATAGGCCCATACCAAAACTATACCTATAGTAATGGCCAGCCTAGTCAGTTTACCTCGCCATCATATTATGATCAGCCTTTTACCACCTTCTCAACAGACCAATCTAGCTGATGATAGATTTAACCAACTTCAACAATTAATTCTACTAAATCAGCAATCTATCGCCAGACTAGAAGCTCAATGGATAATTAGTTGAGTCTAACATGAGGAGAGAACTAGATCAACTATCGAACCTACCAATTTCAAACAACCCATCTAATGACACCAACCACCTGGATTAATTATCAATCTAATGTTTCATCTAGAATCTCCAATTTGAGAATACAAAGTAATTCCTGAACTTAAAAGCTATAGAATTCTTATGACCCATACCAAGATCAGGTGAGAGAGGTAGTACGTTGATGTAGCAAAATAAAACTTAGAGAAACTGGTTAGTATGAGACTAACCACATAGAAGAACCAACCAGGAATAGTACTGATGCTAGTTCCAGTTTTAAATGAGATAGATAAGCGGAAAGAGAATAGATGATTTATCGAGACTATAAACCTAATGTCCTTTCCTTCAACCTAGAAGCTGTTCTTCTTATAAAATCAAAGGCATGTAATGAATGTCATGGAGTTGTTTAAGCAGGATCACATTAATTTACCTCCAGAATTAAAACCGCCTTTAGTCACCATTCCAGCATCCATTGAATCAAACTTAACTCCTAATACAAAAACTCCATTTATGAGCATTTTAGAAGAACAAATAGGAGTAATTCTTAATAAACATGGGTCTGAGAATGGAATCACAAATTATATCCCTAAAATTAACAGTGAATATATCAATAATGGGATTAAAAATCAACTTTCTAAGATTGACAATCCAAAACCATTGGAATTTGTCAATCCAATATTCGACACAGGATAGTGAGCTGCATTGTGTCTGGCTGAAGACGGTAAACTTAGCACTTGTTAGGAGGCAACCCAATATTTAGTTTTTATCTAATTTATCTTTTTAGTTTATTTTTTTTTTTCGGATAATTTGAATAAGTTGGAGGGAGAGCTCAAATTTTCAAAGGCATATGCTGGACCAAAAAAATTATATATATTATATATATAATTATTACTTGAGTTGGTTGTTCTTCCATATTTTTTTCTCCATTGAGAATGTCGATTAAGTTGGAGGAGAGAAAAATAAAAAAATTAAAATTTAAGTCTCAAAAAGTTAGTATTTAGTATTTAGATACTTGATATGCTTAAGAATCGAATAAAACTAAGCATTTTAAAAAGAAAATTGATACACAGATCAGAGAATCTGTGAGATATTGAGGAACTAAGTATTAAGAAAATTCAATAAAGAGTTAAGTTCAAAATAAAAAAATTTTCCTGGAGCATTTCTAATTATTTTCTATTAGATCAAAGAAAGTCTACTTTTTTATAGCTTGTGTAGGGTAACTATACGTTTCTTCATATAAAATTTTTTTTAATAAAATAGTTTTCAAGTACATTCTCACTGAGTAACCGGCCTTTTTGCCTAAGCAAGCATTGAGTTTCGCATCAAAAGGTGGGAAGGGCAAAGAAGCTCGTTGTAAAGCCAGTCTTAACTCATAGCTATTTGATTCGAGCTAGGTTAAGCCGGGGGTAATTTATACCTAGTGCCATAAGCCAACTGGTTTGGAGTCATTGGCCAGACTCGCTAACATGGATCAAATAGAAAGTTAAAGTTTAGAAACTCAATAGTGGTAAACGTTGAAAAAAAAAAATATATATATATAATATATATTGGTTTTCACCAAGTAACGGATCCCATTGCCTAGTAAGCAATGATATTGCCATCAAAATGGAAATGTGAAAATAAATTAATAAATGAGGATGGAAGAGCTAGAACCTGCTATATGAAAAGTTTAGACAGATAGAGATAAGATGGATTATTTTAAAAAAAGTCTTGAAAATTATAGTCTTTTACTTAATTTTTCTATTGATAAGTATTTAATACCATGATATGTCTCATTTAGCTTAGCTGAATATCAATTGGCCATTATTGACAATTGTTAGATAAATTCAAAACTCTAAATTAAAGGTATTAAACATAAATTCTTTTCTTTTACTCGAGGATGAGCAATAACTTAAGTTGGGGGTGTGATAAGCATCATAATATCACGCAATAAAAGTATTAATTTATTAATTAATTTATTATAATTTTTAATTATTAATTAATTTTATATATAATTTTAAAAATTCATATTTTTTATTAATTAATTAAAAAATAATAAAATATAATAAAATAAAATTTTATTATCAATAGAAAGAGCTATTTTTTTATCAACACACAAAATAATTTCAAGTAACGGAGCTAAATGGAAAAAGATATGAATTTTAAAAAATATAAAATAAATAAAAAAAGAAATGCTCAGCTGGCTCCCGCAAGCTGAGCCACAAGCCAGCCAAGTCATTAAAAGACTCAGCCGTTTGAAGCCATCAGCGCCGATTCTTCGATCAAGCGTGGACCGCAACTCAGAAAAATTCGAACGAATTTCAAAAAAAGAAGCGGGGCGACGTGGTGGACCTAACCTTAAAGGTCTACAGAAATTTATCATGGCTCACAGGGCAATCTGATCTTTCACTCGATGAAAGATTGATGGTTGCGGTGTGCGGTGCGCCGGTCTATGCGGTCCATGACGGCACAGTGATGTGGCGCGACTTCGAATGGCTGCGGTTGATTGCGGTTAAGATCGGTACGGTCGCATTTTTTCTGGTTGCATTTCACTCGGATCACCATGGATGTGGTAGCGCCTGTTCCAACTTTTGATCCAAGGTCCATAATTGCTCCCGATGTGATCAGGACTCTCGTAAAGTCACGCGATTTGGCAGCATTTATCCTCGATGAGCGCGATCGGACGGCCGATTTATCGATCCGATCTGAGTTGATCTGCATCCATTTTGATGATTTTTGGACGTTGGATTCCTATTGAATGCTTTTTATCAGATTTATCAGAGATGTATCAGAGCTATTTTAATTTTGAATTTTATTCAAATTTTGATGACTACAAAGTTCATTAGTCCACATTGCCTTTAGAAAAAAATATCCAGCCCTCCTAGCACTATAAAAAGGACCCTAGGCCTCCAGAAATCAATATCTCCGATCAAGGTGAAGCTTTGGTATAGGGTGAAGCCAGGCAATGGGTTAAAGGCTGCTTCAAAGCAATGGGTGCCGAGAAGAAGAGTCGAGCTTCTACACCATCTTTCTGCTAATGCCGATCCAAGAGCAGAGATCAGGCTATTTTATTTTATTATCTTTTCTTTTTAAATTTTATGTATTTAAATTCTAAAATTTTAATTAATAAAAATTTTATTTTTACATTTTAATTTCTTACTTTTTATTTTTATTGCAATTTAATTTCTGCACTTTAATTATTACTTTTTATTTTATTGTAAGTAGATGCTAAGATCTAACTAATAGATCTTAGTACCAAATTTAAATTTCTGCATCTTTTAATTTTTACTTTTAATTTTCTGATTTCACTCCTAATTCCAAAAACTCAAATTATTTTCTTCTTTTTAAAAATTAAAGATTTCAAATCTAAAATACTACCTTCCCTGTGAATTCGACCCGACTCACTACTATCTACGCATTTTCAATGATTTTAAGAAGTCGGATTAAACTGATAAACATGGTGTCTTAACGACAACATCGTGTTCCTATCACACACCAGCGGACGAAGCATATTCTACACCGCTTTCATCTAATCCGAAAGATCGTGGATCGAGGTGATGTCGACCTTCAGAAAATCGATGAAAAGAAGAACCTAGCTGATCCCTTCACTAAAGCCCTAGCAATAAAGAAGTTCGACAACCACAAGTCGAAGATGGGTATTAGATACTATGCCGAGTGGCTTTAGGATAAGTGGGAGTTATTGAAAAATATCCCAAAACCAGTTATCAGCATTATTGACGATTGAGCTACTTTATATTTATAATTAATTTATTAATAAATAAAATATATTTTTGATATTTTTCATCATAAGTATTCATCTTCTAACGAACTCCATTATTGTGATGAAGTTCTTAGGACTATTTAGCTTCGATAAAGAGAGGATTTATCAATTAGTCCTTAAATTTATTCATGACCAAATGATAGGTTGTTAATAAGGATGACAGCATCCATCGAGCATTTATCGAGCATAGGTTGCTGTATGCCATATAGGTTGGTTATTCTCTTAACCAAGGAGTTTGAAGACACTGATATGGCATATAGGTGAGATGTATAGATACATCATCATTGAATGTGACCAACTCTAGAGCATTCTACTATCAAGAATATCTCTGATGGGATATAGATATAAGTATTCCTTTAACCTAAGATCATCTCAGTGACCTACAAGCAACTCACTGTGCTTTGGTACTGAACTAATTGAATTTCTAATTCAATAACGGATGGCTTCTGGGCATTGTCAAGTACTTACGAAGTCAGAGTGTGATCAAGATGGGATTGACCACTCCAAGAGTTGGAGAAGAATGCATCACTATATTTCAATATAGCAAAACCTTGACCAGGGTAATCATCAGATAGATTTGATATTTTAAAATACAATGTGGACAACCTGATCAGAGTTGACAATTGAACTCTGAGGTATCCTATGAGCATTTTAGTCATGGGGATGAATTATATGGAAACTATATCCGCATGGGTTCTAAGGATGTTGTTCTACACATTCGACCTATCCGACCGTCGGGTACTATTACTAGATGGTCACTTTGATTGATATAAAAATCTATTCTTATGCTATTGACTTAGGTTCAGACCTATGAGATCACACACATTAGAGCTCACGATCTGATCGGATGGTTGATCAATGATTAAGAATCATTCTAAGGTTAAACAATCAATACAATTGGTGTTTAACCTAGTGCAAGTGTTATAGGAGGATTGATTAGCAATTAAATTGCTAATTCACTCAATTTAATTAAGCCAAAGGACTGAGATTAAGTCTAATTAAATATGATTTAATTAAATTTAGCTTGGGCTTGATTGGATCAAGTCTAATTGACTTATTGGATAAGCCAAGTGCAAGGAAGAACTAGTCCTAGTCTAACTAAGACTCGGGTCAACTCAATTTTTTAATTTGATTAAAAAATTAAATTAAAATTAAATCTAATTTAATTAAATATTTAAATGGATTAGAGTTTTATTTAATTGAGTTAGTTTACTCTTGATTTTATTTGGTTAAAAGATCTTGTTTGATCAAGTCAAAATAGGAGTCCTAGTGTGACTGAGACTCCCTAACCTTGCGCCACCTTAGCCCACGCCCCCCACACCCAATTTTCTTTATTTTGTGCATGAGATCTCCTCTCCCTGATCTTCATGCACGCCCCTCTCTCCCTCCTTTTCTCATAAGGTAATTTGTTGGAAGACCAAGTCAAAAGGGGAGTTAGTTTTGCTTTAGGATTCTATGAGATAGAATCCTTGTTGACCAAATCTTCTCTCCCTTGTGTGCTGCCCCCTCTCCTATTTTTTTCTCCACTATTTCCATGGTGATAAAGAAGAATTTTTGCATTCTTCCTTGCTGGATTCACAAAAAAAATATCAGAGGAGGGGCGCCCAACCACTTGCCAAATCTAGTCCTACCTTGTCTAGTTTTTGACCTAGACAAAGACTCTTCCTTTTCTATAAATTTTGGAAGATTTTTGGAATAATTTTTTCATAAAATATAGAGCTTTGGAAGAGGTTTGGGGTGTACAAAAATAAGAGGTAGAGAGTCCTTGGGCATGGGGGTTCCATAGGCACCAAACTAGGTGTCTAGGTGAGAGAAAAGAGAAGAAGAAGAGGGTCTTCTTCTAGGGTTGTTTTATTCTTCATCTCTCCTCCTTCTTTTGAGTTTTTTCTAAGAAAATCTTAAATTAAAAAACTCTCCTCTTCCTTCTCATATTTTGGAGAGTCTAAGTTTTGAAGAAGGAAGCACCGGATCGACCGTCGAAGAAGGATCAGCATGGTACTAGCATGCTATGCTAATTTTCTACATCGAACTTTAGATCAGAGTTCGTAGGCTCGTGTGGATGACTCCTAGAGGTCGGATGTGTATGTGGCTCATGAGTTCATCCTCATGCCTAGATCAATAAGTTAGAATATCTAACTTATACAGATAATAGATCTGATCTGTTGATTTCATACCTACATTAAATGTAGTGTAGATCTAGATTGATGTGATCAACCTTTCCTTCTTCTTTATATTTTTAATTTTTGATTTAATATCATACCTTGATCATGTAATACATCTAAGGTCTAGGTATTTATATATTTATTTAAATAAATATTTAATTTATTTAAATCTTTCGCTGCCTGATCTTGAAAAAGTTTTAAGATCTATCCTTAAAATTCTAGATCTAGTTCCTACAAAAATACCTATTATATATCACTTGCATATCATCACATAATCTTTATAATTCTAAATTAATTTTAAAATTTTAAAAATCTAATTCAGCCTTCCTCTTAGATTGCATACCTAGGCAACACATTATAAGAAGAACCGACTTCTAGGGCTGAAGAGAACAGAAGTATTGGTTTATAGGTCTCGAGTAAATTATATGTTCTTTTTTTTTCTATATCTATCTCATTTAAATTAGAGCCAGCATCAGTACTAGTTTCGAGCTCAAGTTCTTGTATATGGTTAGCTTCAGTACTAATCCATTCTTCTAAATTTTTATTTTGGCTAGCATTAGTACTAGCCTCTCTCACTTGATCTTGGTATGGATCCACAAGAATCCTATAACTTTTAAGTTCAAAAATTATTTTGGCATTCTTTAATTGGAGATTCTTAAGTAGGATATTAGATTGATATTTTGGTCTAGGTGGTTGATGGACATTAGGTGGGTTGATTTTAAAAATCGATTGGCTTGATAGTTGACCTAGTTCTCTCCTCATATTAGACTCAGCTAATTATCCTATTTCTACTTCTAGCCTGGCGATAGATTCTTATTGAGTCAAAATTGATTGTTGTTGATTCAGAATTAATTATTGAAGTTGATTAAACCTATCGTCGGCTAAATTGGTCTATTGAGGAGGTGGGTATAATGGTTGATTTTAATATGATGGTTGGGTAGATTGACTAGGTTGACCCTTATTATAAACATAAGTTTGATATTGGGTCTGAGCCTGAGTTTGTTAGGACATCCAAAAAAAATTAAAGTGGTTCCTCTAATCTGGGTTATATGTATTTAAAAATGGATCATTAACTGGCTTAGAGTAGCCTTGTACAGCTTGAACTTATTCTTGGATAAAAGATAAAAATTATGCAACCATAGGACATTCACTCACATGATGGGTTTGGCTAGCACAGATTGAACAAAATCTCCTGATAATTAGAGGGTACTGTGAATTGTGTAGGAGATTGTTGACCTAGGATTAGGAGTTGGTCTAATTTTTGAACAAGAAGGTTCACTTTATCTATCAGGTTCAAGTCAATCTTAGAACTAGATTCTGGATGTTCATAGATTCCTACCCACTTTTGGTAAAAGGATAATGAAGCATGGTTGATTGAGTTTTTACTCAGGATTTCAAATAAGGTATAGGCTTCATCCTCACTTTTATTTATGAATGCACCTCCACATGATGCATCTACCATCATAAAAAGCTTGAACTATTTACCACTTAGATAGATCATGATGTGGGCATTTCTTAAGAAGTTCCTTAAGCCTTTTCCATGACTCATGAATTTATTCCTTGGAAGCTGAGCAAATCTAGTAATAGCTCGCTTCATGGTGTTGGCTCGGCCTATGGAATAATTTTTTTAAAAAAATTCATATTATAATTTAGCCCAAGTTTTAATTGGTCTTCCTAATGTGCCAAGCCAATATTTGGCTCTATCTTTTAATGAAAAGAAGAATAAGATTAGTCTAAGGGCATCATCAATCAAATTTTGGATTTTTACCGTAGAGCAAATTTCTAAAAGTTCATCCAGATGCTTATAAGGATCTTCATTGGTATTCTCATAAAAAGATGGGAGCATTTGGATTATGGTCGGCTTGATCTCATAGTGAGTAGCATGGATATCAGGTAACTAGATACAAGTCGATGGGTTATAGACAGAAGAAATAAAATATTTCTTCATCTGCCTAAGTGGATCTCTAAAATTTTCAGTCATTTGATTATCTAGTGTACTATGGTTTAGCTATTCAATTTTATGATTGAATTCAACTAGGTCAGAAAAAGTGATCTCCTACCATATATATACTAGTGCAAACCTATCATGTGATTCAAAATTTTTTAAAGCTTTTTTAAAATTTTTTAAATTTTTTAATTATTTTATTATTTTATTTTTTAAATTTTTTAATTATTTTATTATTTTATTTTTTAAATTTTTTATAATTTTTATAATTTTATTTATTTATTATTATTATTATTATTATTTTATTTTATTTTATTTTTATTTTATTTTATTTTATTTTATTTTTTAGAAAAAAGAAGAAGAAAGAAAGGAGAGTTCTAAAGAAGAAATCCTAAGGAGTCCTAGAGCTAAGAAGAGAGAGAGAGAGAGAAATTAGAGTTTAATTAGATTTGATGTTGGTTAGCAATCAAGTTAAACAAAACAATCCTGACTAAGGGTTATCCTAGATCTAGATAGCTCATAACTACTAAGGTCATCTTCAAGCCCTCCAAGTGTAAGATCAGCCACTTAATTGGCCTGGTAAGTATAAGATTGGTAGGAGTCCCTCCGTTGCTTGTCTTAGATACCAATTATGCTTGGCTAGGTAAGCTAATAGAACCAATTATAAATCATCTTCTTTTAGGCCCAATCGTTCCTGAACCACTTGCCTTAGACACCAGTCAAACTAACTAACCCTAATCCGATCCAACTTTTAGAATTTCTTATCCTAATGAGCTCGAGTTCCTAGAATCGATGTCTAATTGATTTTAAAATTAAAGGCTTAGGTCAATGTAGGATGATGGTTGATTATTTATGGACCAAGAAAGGATGATCAAATCCCCATCTTATTTTGTTTAATTAGGTTATGCTCTTAATTTGATTTAAAAGATGAATATGCACAATAACTTTCAGACAAGGGGTTCTATGCAACTAAATTAGATGTATAAAATTAATTGGACTTGAGAGCTTACTTCGTCTCCAACGACCAACAAAAGAAAATAAAAAATAAAAAAATAAAACTAATATGATAAATGCTCAAAGCAATTAGGGTTTCTAATCTTGTTATGAAGCTTTTAATTAGGTTTAAGTAGATAACTTTTAATTAATTTAAAAATAAAGTAAATAATAAAAAAAAGAAAAGAGGACTAGGGTTAGGTTTGATCTCATCAAACCAAATTGGAAGCTTCCTCCTTGTCCTAATTTTTTTTTATTCTTTTTCTTCTTTTCTATAAAATAAACAAGAAAAAGTTAGTTACAAAAAAATTAAAAAATTTACTTATAATTAATTTATAAAAAATTAAATAAATAAAAATAAATAGCATCTATTCCTTCTCTAACAACGATGCTAAAATCTTGATAAGAGTGCGATATTGTCATTAAGACACCATGTTTATTAGTTCAATTTCAACTTCTTAAATAATTAAAAATAGATAGAAAGCAGTGAGTCGGATCGAATCCATAAAGAAGGCAATATTTTAGTTTTGAAATCTTTGATTTTTATAAAAAAAAAAATTTAAAAAAAATCGAAGTCAAAAAATAGAATTATAAGCAGAAATTAAAAGATAAAAGTTTAAACTTGATACTAAGATCTACTAGTTAGATCTTAGCATCTACTTGCAATAAAATAAAGAGCAATAATTAAAGCATTAAAATTAAATTATAATTAAAAATAAAAACTAAAATTTAAAGTGTATAAAAAAAATTTTACATTAATTAAAATTTTAAAATTTAAATACATAAAATTTAAAAAAAAATAAAAAATAAAAAGTAGTTGATCTTGATCTTGGATCAGTATTGGCGTGAAGATGGTGTAGAAGACAGCTCTTCTTCTCAACACCATCTACCTCGAAGCAACCTCTAACCCAAGCATGGCTCCCACCTTGGATCTTAGCTTTTTCTTGACTAAAGACAATGAATTCTGAAGGCCTGAAGTCCTTTAAATAGAGTTAGGAGGGCTGGAGTATTTATTACAAGGCAATATGGGACTAAGGAGAGTTTTGATCAGCAAAATATGAAGAAATCCTATGAAAAATCAAATTAAAAGAGCCCCTGGATGAATTTTGTTGAGTTCCTTGAATTCTGGCCATCAAATTCTAATCAAATGGTCCAAAAAACACCAAAAATCGAGTTTTAAAAGTCTAAATCAAGTCGGATTAAATTCTGGCTATTGGCTGGCCTTAATGGAGCATTTTCGGCCATTGGATGGAGTTCTAGATGCTTGATCATCATTGGGAGCTTTCTCCTCCTTCCGATCATCGTCTGGAACATGTGCAGCCATCCGATCGCACGTTGATCTCCATCTAAAACCAAATTAAAATAGGAATAAACGACAGCCGTTAGATCTAATTTTGGAAAAATTTTGGCCACTGGATCAAGCATTGGAGTGTTCAGAGCTGTTGGATCATGCATAGGAATGTGGCTGTATTTGAATCAAGATAGAAATTTATCCTGGCCATCGGATCTGGACTGCAAATCATCGCTACTATCGAATCGCGCCATTACTATGGCCATGGACCATGTAGATCGGGTGCATTTGAAGACCGGACCAATCAGCACGCACCATATCCTATGAAATTACCATTTTTCCCCTATACGTTGTGATAGATTTTCTGTACACCCTTTAAGGATCTTGGTCCACCATGTGGCATCTTCTGATTGAGCGCTTTCTGTTGAGCTAGCGATCCATGCCTAATTTCGTGCACCGACGGCTAGCTTGAGTCAGCTTCTATGGCTGAGCTAGCTTGAGCGGTGCACTAGTTGAGCCAAATATAGTGGCTTGGCTGGGCGCACTGGTTTGGCTGGATGAGCCGACTGAGCTGAATCAATTTTTTTATTTGTTTTTTGAAAATTCATAACTGATCCGTTTTAACTCTATTTTGCTCCAAACTTATTTTATTGCAACCAAAAAAATGAGCTCTTTCCATTAGTAAATATATTTTCTAAAAATAATGAATAAAAATATTTAATTCTTAAAAATAATGATAAATTAATTAATAAATTATTACTCTTAATGATGTTTTTATAGTACTTATCAACTTGCGAATGTCGTGATGCTGAAAAAAGTCAATGAAAAATGGAGCATCTGCATCGACTATATGAATTTGAATGACGCATGCACAAAGGATAGTTTTTCTTTTTTCAAGATCAATCAGCTGGTCGACACAACATCGGGGCATCGACTTTTGAGTTTTATGAATGCTTTTGTAGGCTACAACCAGATTCAAATGGCATCCAAGGATGAAGAGCATACCGCCTTCATCACTAATAAGAGAATCTATTGCTACAAAGTCATGCCATTTGGACTTAAGAATGTAGGAGTGACCTACCAACGATTGATGAACAAGATCTTCAAGCCATACATCAGAAAGAATATGAAAGTGTACATCGATGATATGCTAGTAAAAAGCACTCGAAGTCAGGACCATGTTTGAGACTTAGAAGAGGCTTTCGACACACTCCGACGACACCGAATGAAGCCAAATCTGACCAAATACGCCTTCAGAGTGACTGCCAGAAAGTTCCTCGATATTCTTATTTCATATCGAGGAATCGAGGTAAACCCTGAAAAGATAAAAGCAATCATCGATATGAAACATCCAACCTCGAAGAAGGAGGTGCAACAGCTCAATGGAAGAATCATCACACTCAGTCGATTCATCTCTAAGTCTACCAAAAGATGTCTTCCATTTTTTAGGACTCTACGGTAGACTAAAAATTTCTCATGGACCGATGAATGCTGATGATCCTTCGAAGAGCTGAAGAAATACATGATGACTCCTCCATTGCTCGTAAAGCCAATGATAGGAGAACTTCTTATGAGGATTTATGATGCTCCCAAGCCTTGGAAGGCCATAAGAAAGAGTCTGGGTGTTGGCTCTGGGATACTAGGATGAGTGTCAGTCCTAGGGCTAGGACAGAAGTTATCTTAGGTGAAGGCGATGTATAGCCCTACATGGGACTCGAGGTTCACGTGTGAGGATCTTGAGGGGGCTTGGTAGGTGCTTCGAAGATCTGGGACACAAGATGGAGCAAAGAACCAAAGTCAAGAAAAAAATTAGCCAAGATAAGGGGATGACACATAGGTGAGCTGGCTCGAATACGTAGCCAAGCCGGCTTGGGCTGAGATCGAGCCAGCTCAGGGCTCAGTCGTCGACTATCTCAGATAGATAGAAGATACGATTTGGGCAAGATGCTGCCAAGTCAGCTCGATGGTGGCGAACAGAACTAAATAAAATTTTCTATTTGATCTTGAATTAGGTTTAATCCAAAGGATCTTAAGGTCTGATCCAATAAGATCTTAAGGGGGCTAACTCATGTATGGATTGGGACTAGATCTAGGGGATGAGAGCATGTGAGACATATGTACATGGGCTCAATGACTTCTTTCATGAATTGGGTTAGCCAGTAGAATTTTTGGTTGGACCTAATAGCTATGTATAAATACATAGGTTGTATTCGGATTTCATTATGCATTGAAATACAAATCTTTTCTTCCTCAATCTCTTTTCTCTCTTCTCTCTAGAGTTGCCACCCCAAAGGAGGGCGCCTCCCTCAAGCCCAAGGAGGGAGGCGCCCCATCACATATCCAGATTGGTGGATCGATGATCTGCTACCATAAAGAATATCAAAGATCTTCTCAGGTCCATGCTAAAGATCAAGGGTTTCCACTATAATTAGTATCAAAGTGGTACCGATCGTCCTAACATTTGATATCAAAGCCTAATGGTGCATGGAGAAGAAGGAGAAGTCATACAGGAAGAAATCAAAAATCTGCACACCTATTCCATGGTATGTCTCAGATCTACATTTATTTTTGCTATGATTTGGCCAATCGGGAGCAACGGATTGAAGGTGGAGGCTGAGAAGATTAACAAAAAGGATTTTTTCTAGGGTGGAAGGTTTGGATGCATGATTTTCTATTCGATCTTGGTTGGAGAGATCCGAGTGTATGATGAGTGATAGGGTTCTCTAGGATGATGGGCAGTGTAGGGCTGCTTGGTGGATGAAGAGAGGTTTTCCAAGAGGTAATAGTCAAGAAAAGGCTGAAGAAATGGCTATATGTCCTTCGATTGTAGGAAGGTGGGAAGTAGTCAGGGATGCGTTCAGTGGTTTGATTAGAGCATGGATTTACAAAGCCTTGGGGGTGATGGAGATGGATGATCCATGAAGGTCCAGCAAGTTAGGACTGGACAACTGTAGAGCAATACAGAGATGAGGCAGAAAGCACTGGATACTGCAGTAGTGCTTTCTTGGGGTCACAGGGGCTGAGAGAGGCTTGGTGGTGCAGCAATTGAGGGATGTATCTAAGCAAAGAGTATCAGGAGCATCTTAGGAAGATCAAAAATAGATCTCAGGGGGAGCCAAAGGGCTCTCGGGAAGCGCCAGGGGCATCTAACAGGTAGGAATATCATGGATCAATTATCTTTTATAGGGGCATCAGGAAGAGTCATGGTTCAGGTGGAGGATGTTCCTCTGGGTGCAACTAAAGCAATAATTGGTGCTTTGGCAGAAGAGGAGAAGTGCTAGGATGAAATTTTCTATGATTCAGTCATTGAATTTAGAAGAGTTGAATGAGCTCTTGTGTTTCAAAAGTGCCCGCAGTTTGCCAAGGTATCCGAGATGGCTTCGACGAGGTCCATGGAGTGCGGAGGGTCTGAAGGAGCAGCGACTATATTCAAGGTGCAATGGTAGGCCTAGCAGTACAGCGTTGGGTGGTTGGCCTCGGATGACTCGATTATAGAGTCAGGATCTTCTACGGTATCATGTGGACATCGATTTTAGATGGAGCACTGGACAGAGGTGGCTTCACCGATGGAGATGTGACACGAGTTCAGAGTGGAGGAGTGTAGAAGGATCAATATCCTAGCACCAATGTTGGAGATGCACAGTTTTAGGTGGAGCAGTACATGTGGAAAGAACAGGCGAAGTTTTGAGGAAATCATGTTAGGATATGCAGTGACTGCCAGTATAGGAACACTATGGGATCTTAAAGGAAGTCTAGGATAATTGATGCAGCTACCAAGCAGAAGAGTTCCTATAATTTTTAGGATGGTGCAGAAGAAGCAAGCCAAGATCTTCAGTGGTGGAGGCCATCATCCGAAAGGCCTCAAAGGATGCACAGCAGCTGAAGAGAATTGGCAGAGGCAATATTTGCACAAGAGGCTGTCAGGGTGTGCAACGACAGCAGGATTGTGCAAGAGGGCATTGCTAGGGGTTTGCCAAATTTTGGGAGCACCAAGATGGAGATTGTGAGGATTTATGGTGCTCCCAAGTCTTAAAAGGCCATAATGAGAGGTTAGGATGTTGGCTCTGGGATACTAGGACGAGTGTGAGTCCTACGACTTGGATAGAAGTTATCCTAGGTGAAGGCAGCATATAGCCCTACACAAGACTCGAGGTTTAGATGTGAGGATCTTAAGGGGGCTTGGTAGGTGCTCCAGAGATTTAAGACACAAGGTGGAGCAAAGGACCAAAGCCAAGAAAAAGAATCGATCAAGACAAAGGGCTGACACATAGGCATGCTAACTCAGAGATGCAGCCGAGTCAGCTTGGGCTGAGATCGAGCTGGTTTGTGGTGCAGTCCAGTCAGCTATCTTAGACAGACAGAAGATAGAATTCGGATGACATGCTACTGAGCCTGCTTGGCTCCTAACCAAGCTGGCTCGATGGTGGTGAACTGAACTAAATGGGGTTTTCTATTTGATCTAGGATTAGGCTTAATCCAAGGGGTCTTAAGGCCTGGTCCAATAAGGTCTTAAGGGGAATAATTCATGTATGGGTCAGGACTAGATCTAGGGGTTGAGAGCATATGAGACATATGTATATGGGCTCGGTGAGTGCTTTTATGTATTGGGTTAGCCAGAAGAGTTTTTGGTCAAGCCTAATAGCTATGTATAAATACATAGGTTGTATTAGATTTTATTATGCATTGAAATACAAATCTTTTCTCCCTCAATCTCTCTTCTCTCTTCTCTCTAGAGTTGCCACACCAAAGGAGGGCGCCTTCCTCAAGCCCAACGAGAGAGGCATCCCATCACATATCTAGATTGATGGATCGGTGATCTGCTACCATAAAGAATGTCAAAGGTCTTTTCAAGTCCATGCTAAATATCAGGGATTTCTACTACAATTGGTATCAGAGCGGTACCGATTATCCTAACACTTCTATACCTATATCTGGCCACATCCAATGAAGCTGTTAGTTCGATTTTGATCAAAGAAGATCAAAGTTGAGTACAACACCCCATCTACTATGCAAGTAAAGTACTCCACAATGCTGAAACTTGATATTCAAAGGCCAAGAAGATGATCTATGCCCTGATCATTTCAATGTAGTGGCTTTGGCCCTACTTCCAAGCCTACATAGTGTATGTTCTAATCGACCAACCTCTGAAATCGATTCTACATCGACCAGATACCTCAAGCCAAATGGCAAAATGGGCGATAAAGCTTAGCGAATTTGACATCCAATATCGCCCTTACCCATCGATGAAGGTCCAAGTTTTGATTGATTTCATTATCGAGTGCACTATCCCAGACGACAAGTCCAATTGAGAAGCAACTTGTGAGTCAGCAGAAAACACCTCCAAAATTGATCATAAGTCGGCCTAGGTGTTACATGTCGATGGGGCATCAAATGCCCTTGGAAGCAGCACCAGACTCATTCTAGCAAATGCCGATGGAGTAGTCACCGAGTATGCCCTCTGATTTAACTTCAAAGCTTTGAATAATCAAGCTGAATATGAAGCTCTTCTTATTGGCTTGAAAATTGCTAAAGAGCTTAGTGTCGATGAGATGAAGACATTCACCAACTCTCAACTCATCGCAAGATAAGTCAAAGATGACTTCGAAGATCACGATCCAACAATGCAAAAGTATTTGGAAAAAGTGAAAGAACAAAACTCTGTCTTCAAGTACTTCGACATTTCGTACATCCTAAGAGCAGAGAATTCTCAGGCCAATGCACTCTCCCAGCTCACCATCACTGCCCCCAACAAACTTGGCCAAACAAACATCGAGTACCTCGATGCACCAAGTATCGAAAGGGCAAAAGGAGTACTGCAGATCAACAACTAGCTAAGCTAGATGGATCCAATTGTTAGATACCTAACCGAAGGAATCCTACCCGATGATCCATTGGAAGCAAAATGCTTGAGATGGATAGCCTCACAATATGTCATGATGGACGAACGACTCTACAAATGATCTTTCTCCATTCTGCTATTGAAATGCTTGGGACCAATCATTGTCAACTACGTGCTTTGAGAAGTCCATGAGGGGATCTATGAGAACCACTTGGGAGGTAAGTCCCTCATCTATAAGATCCTCCGACAAGGATATTATTGGCCAATAATGCGGAAGGATGCAACTAAATTCGTCTAAAGATGCAAGCCATGCCAAAGTTATGCTAACATCTAACATCAACCGATGATACAACTGACATCAATCATAGCTCCATGGCTATTTGTGTAGTGGGGAATCAACATACTTGGTCCTTTCCCTTTGGCATCCAGGCAAAGAAAATTTTTTGTTGTCGTCGTCGACTATTTTACAAAATAGATGGAGGCTAAACCTTTGGCACAAATTATAGAAAGTAAGATAGAGGACTTTATTCAAAAATCTATCATCTACAGATTTGGGCTTCTATATACTATCATTACCGACAATGGTTGACAGTTTGATAATCAGAACATCAAAGACTTCTGCATGACATATCATATCACGCATATGCTGACATCTATCTGCCATCTACAGTCAAATGGAGAAGCAAAAGTCTCAAACAGAATGATTCTCCATGGCCTAAAAACTCAGCTCAACAAGGCTAAAGGCCTCTAGGTAGAAGAACTATCTTCGGTATTATGGGCCTACCGAACAACCCTTTGGGTCCCAACTAGTGAATCTTCCTTCAACCTTGCCTACAAGATAGAGGCAGTGATACTCATCAAAGTCAGACTACCATCAATGAGGGTTGAAAAATATGATGAGTCAAGTAACTCAGATTATCGAAGAGTGGACTTGGATCTATTACCTAAAGTGCAGCAATAAGCTCAACTCAAGATGGCCGCTTATTGGCAACAAGTCATAACGTACTATAATAAAAGGGTCAAGCCAAAGAAAATCCATCCGAAAGACTTAGTCCTAAGGAAGGTCGAAGTATCTAGACCATTGGACCAAGAAAAGCTCTCTCCAAAGTGGGAAGGATCCTATCAGATAATGGAGACCTTTCGACCTAGAGCATACCGACTCAAAATGCTCGATGGAGTGAAAATTCTCCAAACATGGAATGCTAACAATCTTAAAGCGTATTATCCATAAAATTAGCTCCATGTATCTTTGATAGATGCAAGGAATAAAACTTTCACAAAGTTCTCTTCAAAGAAGACAAAGGTGTCCTCTCCACAAACAACGATCGGTTAACCAACATTTTAGTTGGTTGAAAATCGAATAAACCAACCAGATGAGAACTTGTGCAATTTCAAAAGCAATGGAAGGAAATTGACCGATCAACCATCAGTTAAACATTACAACCGATCGATGGTTGATACACCATAGTCGGTATGATTCAACAATCGATCGATAGATAGCGATCGTCAATAGGTATTTCTTTTGGCGACGACTTTCGGTTGGCACATCCTGAACAATTGGTGTGATTAATCGAAAATGAGTTGACCTCTCGCAATAGAACAGCCAACTGACTGGCTAACAAGTAATGCTGATGCATAACTTCCTTACAAAATTATAAGGAAAGAAAAGCATCAAGCTATCGATTATGAACTAGTTGGTTTGCCTCGATAAGTAAAGAGCATAATCCTTATCGATTTGGCCATGATCGGATCAAGGGACGGTTGGCTTGCACCCAATCGTCATGAATTTCAGCAAATTGATCAAGTAGTGGTCGATAAAAATCGAATAAAAGTTGGCTTGGAACCGATCTACGGTCGGTTTACACCTGATCATCAAACACTTCAATATAACTTGGTTAACTGTAAATTTGTAAGGAACCGACTAAAAGTCGATTAGAAACCAACCCAGGGTTGGCTTGCCCCCAACCTATGAATGTCTCAACAAATGACTAAGTGTTGGCTAGTTAAAAAACTGACATTAAGTCAGTTAAAAAAATAACCAATAGTTGGTTACATAAAACTGACAGAGGATTGGTTAACAACCGATCAATTAAACTTTTACAAACAAACTTCGTTCATCAAGACTAAGTCAGGAAAATGACTTAATTCATTCGATGAAGTTAGACAAGAAGTCAAACCTTTATCCGATAATGCTAAGTTGAAGGATGAATATCATTCGGCAAAAATGAATTAGAAGCTGATGAATGATGTTCGGATTCGATTGTCGGATGGCAGACAATTATGATGGAAGACAAATTAGCACGACAAAAAATAAATATGAACAAAGTTTTTCTTTCATTACTGCAAAGGAAAGTTATAAAATGGACCTTTAGTCCTTACAAAATTTGAACTATAGTTTCAAAAGAAAATGAAAAATATAAGTTTACTCATTGATCGGCTACATCGAAGGTTGATCAGGAGTGACTTCGACTTCAGTTATCGGTGCAACATCTGTTCATGGAATGGCTTCGATCAGGGTAGCTCCTTAGCTCTCTAATGGAACTTCAGCAGCCAAATGGAGAGCTGAATCCGTCGATGCAGAGGGACCCCGTGTACCTTCAATCGAAGCCGTGGGAGCTATAGGAGCAGCCGACTCAATTGGAATAGAAGCAAAAGTGAGAGCACCATCATTTGTTGGGCCATCAGGTGACCCATCCTTCCCTCCCTCTTCTCTTCTTCAGCACCTTCGACGACGATGTTGCTGAGATCAAGGTCAGGAAAGAGCTATTGAACGGCATCCCAACCATCACCAAATCTGATCCAACAGGAAGCTTTACTTTTTTGGAGGATCAAAGTCTTCAAATCGATTGAGGCCTTAAACTCCTCGATGCCCAGCTCTTTTGCCTAATCGAGATCCTATCACAAAACCTAGATCTCCATCTTGGCCAAAGATGCCTCCCTATTAACAAACTATCATTTCCAACGACAGTCCTCCGCCTCCTTGGCCCAACTGTCGCAGTCCTTTTTCAGCTTATTTATCATGTGTTTCTTCTTCTTAATGCAACTCTTTTGGATCTTCACTTCCTCCTGAGCCAACTTAAGGTCGGACCGAACCGACTCAAGTTTGGATTTTATCAACCCAAGCTCAACTCTGAGGTGGGAGACTTCATCGAACAAATTGTTCTCCCGAACAGCAGCTTCCTTCTCCTGCTCCTCCAACCGACGGATCGTCGAATCTCATTTGGCATTTGCAATCGATGCTGAGTCAAACCATGCACGTTGATGGTTGACCATTTTACGACAGGTCGACTCAAGTTCAGCCATGTCATGAGCCCACTATTCAAAGACAATAAATCAAGTTAGTCAAAAAAAAGGAGAAGGAAATAAAAAGGCAAATTGCCAACTCACCGCAATAAAGGTTGGGTAGAATGATCCGAATAATTTGGCCAAAGTCTGACTCCTCCTTGACTCTCGATCAGTCAGGAGAAGAATGGCATGAACCAAACTTCTCGCCAACTGGGGATCAAAAAAAGCCGATCCACCATTGAGGATCCGAACATTGACTCATTCAGAATCTGTATACCCCTGGCTGGAAGCATCACTCCTAGTCGGCATAGAAGAAATTGGTGCCTTTTCTTTCCCTCGATCAGACGACTATTCGGGAGGCACCGACATCCACTCGAGTGTAGATGGAGATAGTGAGCACTCTCGATGATTCGAAGCTGATCGTGGAATGGGCACAGGAATAGCTGGCTGGGCTCCCAATATAGGGGCTGCAGTCGGAGCATTAACAATAACAACATCATCTTTCTCTGATCGTGTGATGGTCAAAGTGGCTTCAACAGATGTAGTCATCATCAAAGCAAGGAGGGCAATGATGGGAGTGCCAACGGTCCTCGAAGGTGCTACCAGTGGAACATCGATAGAGCTTGGGGCAACTAAAGGATCAACTGCTCGACTTTTTTCAGCGCACGCGACGGACCGGCATCAAATGCCACCCTCTTTCGGGTGGCAAATTGACAGACCTCATCCATAGAAATTCTAAGAGGAGGATGCATCCCTATAAAATAAAATAAAACAACACAATCAATTAAGTGTTGAAAATCGATCGAATGAAGGAAGATGCAAAACTATGGACACTATATGTACCTGTGGACAGCGCCGAACCAAGTCCATCTTCATATAGAGCAACTTCGGTGTTCAGATCTTTCTGTAGGAGAACTTCCATGTCTTTCAACCAAAGAAAGTCCTCCTGATCGATCACATCCATCCGATTGTTCTCATTCGGATGGATATTCAGCTCACCCCACACCGTTGGTAAGCCCCAGAAAGTGGGAGATGACACAAAAAAAGAATTAAGTCTTTCAATCATGGATGGATGATGGAAGACTAGTGATGAAAGAAAGACTCCTCTTTAGGGCAAAGTACCACCATCCATCGGCTTTTGGATGGGGTTGGAGGGCAAAAAAGGCTCTAAATACAGAAAGCCTAAGGTTTGTATGAATTAACCAACATAACAAAACAAAGTTAATCAAAAGCCGAATGAAGTTCGACGCTAATTGGGTCAGACACATCCGATAATAATCAAAAATATTCCGAAGGAGCTTCGAAATAGAAAATTTAAGGCCTAACCTAAGATTCTCTAGATAAAAAGCAATGAAATCTGATGGAGGTGAGATTACTTGATCATCGGGGTTAGCAGCCAACAGTCGAAAGTCCTCCAGGATCCAATATTGATCTCGAAGTCACTTTACAAATGATGTTGTTAGCATAGATACTTCGACTATTGGCCCCAGCAACAAACTGCTATGGGCACTAGCTATATACACAACTTGACAAAATAAAGAAAAAAGATGTCAGGAGGAAGGTTCAAACCTCAAACCCAAAAGCTAAAAGACAAAGGAATGACCAAACTACCCAAAAGCTATTGCTGCTAAAAGCGATGGAAGAAAAGCCATCAGGGGGGTCTAGTATTTATAGGACCCACCAACGGTCGTGATGCATGGAGGCCACATGAGATGCTGACACGTGTTGGCCAAAGATCGATCGAACATCAAATCTCTCAAGCCTTGCAATTGCATGACTATTGATGGTGACCATTGCAACCTCCAAAGCGTCAAACAGCAACCTTATAAAATGTTGCGGAAATCATTAATGGCGGGCGGTAGAACAAAGCTCGAGGCAAGGCTACATGTCAACTCCCCGTGTTCAATGCATCAAGCCGAAGTATAAAGTCTTTGCACCAAACTTGTGCATGAGAGGCAACTATTGGGGGCAGTCAGTCTACCGCCCGACTCACCAATTGCTAACCAGGCTGATCATCAAACATCGATAAAGCATTCGCTAACTGACTTGACGATCGACATTCAACTGTCCCAGTCGATTGTTGATCGATTCGTCGACCCATCAACGGTCTGATCGATACACCGAGGGGCGTGCCAACATATAGCCATCAAATGGATGATCACTAAGACAAACAGCAATTAGATTGCTTCTTTTGACCAACTGATCATCGATCGAAAATCATTAAGGCGACAGTCAGCTTCAGATTCTCTACATTGTTGATAGTCGATTGGCTTCAAGCTTCTCAATTGATCATCAATCGATCTCAAGCCTTTTAACCAACTAATGATCGATCGACGTCAAATCAACTGGTTGACTGACGGAAGTTCTCTAAATCATTCATCTGACTCATGATCAGCCCTACAAAACTACCCACGAGAAGTGTGGGCAATGGTGATTAGCAGGTGGTTTTAACCATCTACCCAAGACCATACTATATTAAAAAAAAAGGGACCCACATGCTAAGCGGTTATCACTCCAACATCTATAAAAAGGAAGGTAAATTGGTTAGTTTGGGAGGAGACACTCATAGAGAAAACTTTGCTATCTTGCTCTCAATTTTCTATTCGACCAATCCATCCCACTAACTTAAGCATCGGAGGATCTCCGTCAGAGCCAACTTTAATCAGTGTGGACTTTTGTAGGTTTTCCAGCATTCAACTATAGGCGTAGGTGGATTGGCAGCAATAGGGATCTAAGAGTTAGGTTATGGATGCAATGTTGTAAAACTCTGATTGTACTTAAGAGATATCATATATATATATAATATTTATTAATCTAAATAATTGCTCACAGGTAGGTTGTGAGCTATGTTAATGAAAACTTGAGCCCAGCCTGTTTAAAGGATGGATTAAATTTTTTGACTAGTCCAACTTGTTAGACTGAAAACCAAGCCCAGGACCATCCTGTGAGCTTAGAAGTGGCACTCCCAAGTCTTGAAAATATGAGAAGATAAATCATGAAAAGATGGGAGCGAGCTGGAAGAGAAATCAGCTCTCCTAGCAAAATTCAAAAACTGAACCGGCTCACCCTGAGGCTAAGTCGGCTAAGTAGAAAACTGGGCCAGCTCAGTCCAGGACTGAGTCGACTAGGTCTCAGAGAAAAACTCAAGCAGAAAGTAGTATTTTTGGACTGTTTGCATAATACACAACTGGATCGACTCAGTCCCAAACTGAGCCAACTCGGCTAACCAAATTGAGCCGACCCAGTTGCAAGTTAGCCGGCTTAGTCTGAAACTGGGCTGGCTCAATTTTTATGGGTTATTATTTTGTGTACGTGGGTTGTTTAAATTTGAATAATTTTTCTATGAGCTTGAGCTTGATCTTTGTAAAGTATATATACTAGAAACATGTCAAGATTGTAATGAAGCTGAAATATACTGAATAAAAGCTCTTTTCTTCCAAAAATCTCTTCTTCTCTTCTTCTCTATTTCTTGAATTGTTTGATCATGCTTCCACATTAATCTCTAACAAGAACTTTCTTGGAGCTTGGCTAATCACCGACAGCCACATCGATCCATGTGGGAAGAGAGTGTATTCTCAATAATTGGTATCAGAGCGGTGTTGCATGAAAGAAAGGAAGACACCTAGGGTTTACTACATCCAAGATCTATTGCACCAGGTTTTATCCTAAAACTTTTAGTTTGCTTCATGGTTGTCTCTAGATTGTGGTGGAGATTATTTACATGGAGGAACGGTGATACAAAAGTTTGGAAAGAGGATCTAGGGCTAGTTAGATCTTTTTTGAAGGATAGTTTTGCTGGTGTATGTGATCGTGAAGGATGTTAGGGATCTATTCTTGACTTGTTTGAAGTCATGGGATCAAGTGGATTCAAGGTGGATTTTGAGAAGTTCGACGGTAAGAAAAATTTTACTCTATGGCAGCAAAGAGTAAAGGACTTATTAGTTCAGTAGAGGATCTATAAGGCCTTGACAAAAGAAAGGCCAAAAAAGATCAGTGCTAAGGATTGAAAAGAGTTTGAGAAAATTACTTTTAGCACAATCCAGATGTTCTTGGTCGATCAGATTTTGCCAGAGATTTGTATAGAAACTATGGTAAAGGAACTCTGGGAGAGACTGGAGAACACATACATGAGGCAAAACATGATGAATAAGCTATGGTTGATGAAATAGCTGTATAGTTTAAAGATGCCTGAAGGTGGAGATCCTGTTGCATATATCCAAAAGTTCAATCAGGTGTGTTCTAAGGTGATGAGTTTGGATGTGAAGATCGATGAGGAGGATCGGACATCGCTGATATTATGTTCTCTCCCATGTTCGTATGATGGTCTCATAAAAACTTTAGTTTATGGGAAGGAGACCCTAAACTATGAAGAGATTGTTGGTGTACTCAAATCAAATGAGCAAAGAAAAAAGATCTGCAAGAAAGATCCTAAGTTTGAGATCTTGACTGTGAATGAAAAATAGGAAAGATCAAAGGAGAAGACAAAAAAAAAATCTATGGGCAGATCAAAGTCTCACGATCAGAGGAAGATGACATTAAAATGTTATAAATGTCATCAGCCTGAACACCTGAGGAGAGATTGTCCCCTTTTGAGATCAAAAAAAAGGAATGCCAGTAAGGAAGATGATACAGCTTCTATGAGCAGTGGAGAAGACCTGCTAGTTGTATCAGATGGATCCAGGGAGTATGATACTATGTGGATATTGGATTTAGCATGCTCGCACCACTATACTTCTCATCGGGAGTGGTTTGCTATCTACCAGAAGGTCGATGGCGGAAGTGTCAGCCTTAAAGATGATCATCTATGCAAAGTAGCTGGAATTGACTCTATCAGGGTGAGAATGTATGAAAGGATCATTCGTACATTATCAAATATTAGGCATGTACTGGAGTTGAAAAAGAATTTGATTTCTTTGGGCTACTTAGAGGAGCAGGATTATGCTTTTAGGAGCCAGGATGGAAGTAGATATTTGAAAATTTCTAAGAAAGCTTTGGTGGTGATGAGAGGTAGAAGATAGAGCAACAATCTTTACAGAATGAAAGGCTTAGTGGTAAATGATAGTGTAGAGGTGCTAGCAGCGGCACAAGAGGAGCAGATTTTATATCAACTATGGCACTATCGGATGGGTCATATGACTGACCATGGGTTTACTGAACTAAGCAGAAGAGGTATGATCCTAACCTTGAAGAAGGAGGGCATAGATCTTTGTGAGCCATGCATCTTTGACAAACAGCATAGGATGAAGTTTGCTAGAAGTACCAAGCATAGCGAGGGAGTGCTGGATTTAGTACACTCGGATATGTGGGGACCAGCTCCTATATCAGCTAGAGGTGGAGCAAAATACTTTATCACTTTCATTGATGATTTCTCAAGGAAGGTGTGGGTTTATCTGATCAAAAAAAAATCAGAGATGTCTGTCTGATTTAGAGCCTGGAGAGCTGAAGTAGAAAAAAAGTTAGAAAGATAAATGAAGTATCTAAGGTCAGACAATGGAGGAGAGTATACTAGCCTAGAGTTCAAGAGGTACTATGAGAAAAATGACATCAAACGCCATTACACGGTGAAGATGACTCTCCAGCAGAATGGTATCGTGGAGAGAATGAATCGAACATTGATTGAGAAGGCATGGAGTTTAAGGCTGCAAACATCACGTCCAAAGTTCTTTTGGGGTGATGCTCTAATTTTTTCTTATTTTTTTGTGAACAAGTTCCCTCATTATAAGCTGAATGAAGGCATTTCAGAGGAGATCTGAAGTGAAAAGAAGATAGAGCTTGGCCATCTGAAAGTCTTTGTTTGCACAGCCTATACACATATGGAGCTAATGTTAGATATATGTGCCCTAGAAGCCAGAATTGGCTGACACTTGTAATACACTTCTAGGGGCAAAATTGTAATTTTGACTAAAATCAATAAATGGGTTATTTTCTATCACATATGTGTATTTAGTGTCTGTGATACATCCTTTGAGTTAATGGCAATGATAATTCATATTTTCAAGAGTTGAAAATTTAAGACATGAATAATCATTATTAACTCATAAATTGCTCCCGACCATAGGATCATCACGAGAATGGTGATTGATCCGGAAGGTTGGTGTACAATCGCTTCTCTTTAGTAGATGAGTCTTGAGTCTACGATGTGGAGACATCGGAGCGAGAGTATAGATACTCATTAGAGAATGAGGGCACTGAGCGTGACCACCTCGAGTAGTCATTAGGGAGTCTACCTTCTCGTCAATGACTGACTCGATGCTGCAGTAGTGTGTCTGGTTCTTTGACCTGAGGTGCATCGGCAGTTCACCTTGAGGGTGTTATAGTTTGACTACACCATTACTCGGTCTCCTAGCCATATGGAACCCTGAGGTGTATGTTGGCTATGACATGTTCATTATAGGAACTGGATGGCATCAAGATGGAATCTATCTACCTCGGTGGTAGAGGAGCAGCCCTATGATGATCATGAGAGTCAAGTCCAGAAATCCATGGCCATGGTAGAGTGAAATAATAGAAAGAGTTTCTATTTAGATTTTCACATTGGACTTGAATCGAATGATTACATCATATGACAGAGACTAGGGTTTGACGAGTTTACCTTAACCCTAATCTGATCGGGGCTCAAGATAGAAGAACTTAATCACATAGATAGCTGCACCAAGAGGTTCACATTCAGCTCTGATGTTTTAATTTTTATTATTTTTTAATTAATTTTTTTAATTAATAAAAATATGAATTTTTCAAAAATTATATATAAATCAATTAATAATTCTTAAAAATTAATATAAATTAATTAATAAATTAATTTTTTTATTGGTGAATTTATGATGCTTATCACTCATCATGGACTGAACCATATCTAATAGAGTCCTATTTCTCCGTTCTGAAATCCTGTTGAGTTGAGGTGTTCCTGGTGGAGTCCATTGAGAGACTATGCCATTTTCCTTGAGATAGTCTAGGAATTCTCGATTAAGGTATTCACCTCCTCGATCTGATCGAAGAACTTTAATGGGTTTTTCAGTTTGTTTTTCTACTTCATGTCTGAATTCTTTGAACTTTTCCAAGGCTTCAGACTTATGTCTCATAAGATACACATACCCATACCTAGATAGATCATCGGTAAAGGTAATGAAGTAGACAAAATTATCTCTAGCCGACACATCAAATGGGCCGCACACATCTGTATGTACTAGGGCAAGGAGATCTGTGGCCCTCTCCCCATGTCCAACAAAAGTGAGTTTAGTCATTTTGCCTTGAAGACATGATTCACAAGTTGGATATGATTCAGAAGTCAATAGACTCAATAGCCCATTTTTCTCCAATTTGTTGATTCATCTTCTGCTAATGACCTAATCTCAGGTGCCATAGATATCTGTCGTTTGGACTATCCCTAGGTCGTTTGGCATTCACGTTTTGCTCGATAGTTAGAACAGGTAATTCAATATGTAGGTGATAAAGACCATTAATAAGAAAACCATTTGCAATTTTATTTCTTTCATAAAGAATGTTACAATGTCCTTAAAGAAGGTGACACATAAACTTCTTGTGCTAAGCATGAAACAGAAATCAAATTTCCTACTAGCTGCAGGCACGAATAATCAGTCTTTTCAAAACTAAGTCTAACCAGATGGTAATCGAAGAGGATATGTTCCCACGACTACTGCAGCAACCTCTTGCTCCATTAGACGCGTAGGATCATGTCTCCATCCCTCAGCCTCCTGCTATCCTCAAGATTCTGCATGGAAGTGCACAGATGAGCACTAGAACCAGAGTCAAGCACCCAACTGGATGCAGAAGAAACGATAGGTTAGACTCAATAACGAGCATACCTCCAGAAAGACCTTCCTTCTTGTTCTTTAGGGTGGCCAGGTAAGTAGGGCAGTTCCGCTTCCAATGGCCGTCGCTTTTGCAATGGAAATACTTTTCTTTGACATCGGTCTTTTTCTTCGGCTCTGCTTTCTTCTTCTTTGATCCTTCCACCTTTTGCTTTTTCACAGACTTCTTTTTCTTTCCATAAGACTTTCTTTTGGAAGAAGTTCTTTCATAGCAAGAATGAGCCTTTAGAATCTTCCATAGAAAGCCAGCGGTAACAGCATATTCATTAACTCGCCCAAGAATTTTGAAGTTTATGCATGTGGTAATTCATGATGAATTGCCCATATGCATCAGTCAAGGATTGCAGAATAATATCATTCTGCAGGTCCAAGTCTAACTTCACACCGAGCTTCTCAAGCTCTTCCATATCCTTGATCATTATCAGACAGTGATCTTGGACTGACTGTCCATCACGCATCTTAGCCTTAAAAAGTCATTTTGTGACTTGATATTTGGCTGTGCGACTTTGTTCACTAAACATTTCCTGTAGGTGAGCCTACATTTGGCGAGCAGTCCCGATATTCTCATGTTGGCGTTGGAGCTCATCAGACATCAAGCCCAACATATAATATCTGGCCTTATTATCTTCGTCAATCCATTTTTCCAGAGACACTCTCTGTTCAACAGATGGATGGGCTGGCAAGGTGGGAGGGTCCTGGTCTAGTACATGTGTTAACTTCTCGGAACCCAAAATAATTTTATAGTTTCTGAGCCAATCTTTATAATTAGGTCCGGTCAGTCTATGTGTGTCCAGGATACGTGCCAATGGGTTGGACGCAGATATTTTCCTATAGAGAGTCAAAGATTTCAGTTAGATACTATAATTTTGACTTGACTAATTTATTTAGAAATTTTATTTTTAAATAAATTAGCTTCCACTATTTTCTCGGATCCCTACATTTCCTCTGTAGAGATGCGAAAATCTCCACGATTAATGATTTTTAGTGGGTGGTGCGGTCTCACCAACTGACTCATCACCTCACCTAACAGTTATTGGTGATGGGTTAGCCAATGAGTGAACAACTCTTGTTCAATGATTCTCTAATCATGGTGCACCCAAACTTGATCTCTAATTCATGAATCTCACCGTATCCGAAATATTGATCCACTCCTTAGTTAAGTTAGACCCACTATTTGCATAGACTGGATTCCTAATTGAGTCTCTCACCGTATCCAAAATATTGAGCCCAACTCATCCTCCAGCCCATAGCATCCAATGCCTAATAGACATGTTGCTCTTTCGGTGCAACTGAGCCACTGTATCCAGCGAGAACAAATCAACCCGGGAAGGGCCCGCACATCTACAATGGTGGAAGACCTCAGACTTAATCTTTTCTTAGGAGAATTGATTCAGGTCTCATTAAACTAGACTTGGCTTGTCATAACAATTATGACTAACCTAATGGCATGGGTTAGCTCGGATTATTGACCACCTCAGATCAGAACTGTGTTCAACAGATATGGCAGGTAAGTGAGACCGATGGAAGGAATATAGCCATTAACTCGTACAAGAACGCATTTAGGTCGAGTAGCTTCATTAAAAAACCAGTCGATCGTTATGCCAAACTTACCTTAGACACCAAATTGTTGACCAGAACCAATTGGGTTAGCCTATAATCTAGACTCTAACTCTGAGCTACAATTAGGTCTTGCTTGATCGTGACTCGATCTTGACCCAGACTTAATCCTATTAGGTTGGTCAATTTTAAGCATTGTTGATCTCATCTAACCAACTCTTGATTCGGTTTGATCAACCGCTTAGACCTAATTGAGCTACCCAAGCCCGAACCCAGTATGATGAATATGTCTTAGATATGAAATTCTTAATTATATACCTAATTAATATTCCATAAACTTAATTCTTAATTAAGTAGGGTTCATAAATAAAATATGCACAATAAATCCTAGGGTTTCAGAATCTAGGGTTTTGTAGAAAGTAAGTTTTAGATTTCTGATTAAGGACGAACACGCAGCACCCCTACACATCATAAGAATACCCCATCGAGTGGAAAGAGAGGGCCTTTAAACCTTTCTTTGTTCTTATGATCGGACGGCCAAGAGGAACTCCTTAATCAGGAACATTCAATACTATAAAACAATATCAGATCTATATCATATATCTCATATATAAATCAGATCTAATTATGGCATAATTTGCATACATTTCATGTATCATAATAATGCATGTCTTTAGATCTAAATTATCTCATAATAATCTAAAAAATTAGATTTAAATTGATCTAATCAAAATAAATTCTAATCTAGACAATTATGTAGAACTATTCTACAACTAGTCTAGACATGCATCAATCATATCTCATATGATATTCAAAAATTAAATAATTTTATTTGCTATTTTTTAGATGTTATTGTAACACTTATTATATCAAAAAATAGTAAATAAAAAGATCTAAAATATGATTTAATTAGATTAAATCAAGAACATGCAAGACTATTCCATAGAACTATTCTATTCTAGAACTAGTCATGCATATCTTCTAATCTTAGATCCAAATTATTTAATTTTAATTTTTTCTGATTTTAGATTTGATCACATCTCATGTGACATCTAAAATCACTTATTTTTTGATTAAAATAAATTTAAAATTAAATCTAAACAATTTCAGAACCATGGCTCTGATACCAGTTGAAGGGAAAATTTTGATTTTCCGGATCAGGTTCGTTCAGATCTGATCAGATCAAGAGATATATTTTAAAATTTTTTTTCTCTTAATCCTAATCAGATCTTGATGTGTTTCAAATCTGATTCTTATTATTTTAATAAATAAAATAAAATAAAAATAAATTAAATCAAATTTAATTTGCCTAAATTTGAGTAATCCTATTACCCTATTGATGATCCTATTTGCAGCGGAAGGTTCTGGATCTAGCCACGCAAGCGCCTGACCTCTATCGGTATCCACTCAGGTTAGATCTGGAGATCCTCTTCTTCTCTATCACACCTCCAAAAATTAGATCTGGATCTGATCTGGAGGATCTTCAAAACTCCTTTTGAAGATCAGCAGTCATCCTTTTGCAGCAGTGCAGCCTTCTTACTTTTGATCGCCTTTATTTGATCTGGATCGCACCAACCAAGGTCCAAAACTCTTTTGGACATGGAGAGGAGAAGGAGAAGAAGCTTTGGCATGGAGGAGGAGGGGAGAGGCAGCCTTGGGGCGTGGGGTTTTCAATTCTCAATTGAATTCCTTGAACTGAGTTGGGCGCAGGGTCCTTTTTATAGACTAGGCGTGATCCAACTCCTCTTCCTCCCAACCAATCACAATCCTTTGTGAAATCAGATCTAAATCTGATTGGTGGGAATAGAGACCCCTGGATTCCTACTTAGAGGGTGCCTAAGACCAGTCAAAGTTGGTTTTAGGGAGAACTCTAATTGGAATCCAAAAGAGAGGTGGAGTCCTTGTCCAACAAGGACTCCAAGACTCTCCAATCTTGGGCGCACGCCAAGAGTGGCGTGCGCCCTCCTCCTTGCAGGTTTCTGGCAGGGGGACAGGCCCCACCAGCTCTCCAATAGGTGCATGACATGTGGTCAAAAGTCAAAGTGTCAATGGTCAATGTTTCACCAGTCAAAGGTAGACTTTTGACCAAAGTCAAAGAACAAGAAATGGCGGATGATCAAAAAATGGTAGGTAGTATCTTACAAATAAGACAACCTTTTTTAACTTGGACAACCTCCAGTCAGACCATATGAAGGCCTCTGTTTGAGCACAAACTCCTTTGGCTCAGATAGGACAACTTATTTATGATAGCAAAAGAAGAACGTTAGGTTCAATCGAGTGCTAGCACGATTTCCTTGAACCTAATTGAATCTCATTCAGATCAATTAAACTAGATCAGTTCAATTGATGATCACCAGATTCAAACCCTTGTTTGTGTGACCCATTTAGGTTTAGTTCTGTATGGTAATGGATTATGTCATGATCTCCATCATCAACATCATTGAAACTCCTTTCGATGGATCAGAACTCTTCTGATTCGAACAGCTAGAATGATCGATCATCTAACATTCTAATTGCTCCCAAAATCTACCAGTGACACCTAGCAGTATATGGTGGCAACCA
>QRFJ01000680.1:96354-240524 GCA_006176705.1 Cocos nucifera
AACACCAAACCTCAGAGAGACATGGATGCTACGCCTTCATCGTCCAACATGAAAGAGGGAGATTTTGTAGACACGCCTGCACCTTAAATTTGAGCTTGTGAGATGCACCTTTCTTGGACTGGTTCCAATGATTTACCACTATTGTGAAACCATGACCTTTGATATGCTCCTCAGCCATCAAACCTTGCACCATTGAGTAATCTGGGCAAGACACGAAATATTCTCTTTTTGATAGTTGCTGGGTCGTCCAAGACCCAACTTTCATCATTTTGTATGCAAGAATCCTGGACACATCATCCACCTTCACCAGACATCCAAAAGTTTGAACGTATGCTGCTTGATCAAGGTAGTCAGAAATGTCCACTATTTCTTTGCTTTTGCTGAGAAAAACTTTGGATGAGGGTGTGTGATTTGGAATGTGGAGGTTCGAGGGTGCACTTGAGCCTTGCAAAATGAGTGACTCTTTGTGGGGTGATGAAGGCTTGCATGAGTTCATCATGCATTTGTATCGGTTAGCCCGATGACCAAACCTCCTACATCAGAAACACCATATGGGTTATGACACGATATTTTTTGAATGCACATCTCTCTCTTTCTACATAGGGCTAGTACCACAAGTTTATGTTGGGAGGACTTGACTGGCTTTGATGTTTTTTTTTTCTGTGAAAACCTCAAAATCATACCCAAAACAATTGAGGTAACTATTGACTCTCTCACTTACAAGGTTAACATTATTGTTTATCATGCTATAGAGCAAAAACAACACTGCAAGACACCCGATTCCTTGGATGACGAGCATTATGGATAGAATAACAGGGAATGGGAGTTTTGGAATGGCCCCATAGGACGTTCTTCACTAAATGGTTCTTGGCGCCATCGTCTATATCAGCATGATGTGAGCTGGCCTCCTAACCGTCGCAACCAACCATGGCAAAGGTGGTAGAGGCTGTAGCCATCACACTGGTCATGCTACTCATGACTATGGCTCACTCCTTACCCGTTCAAGCCAAGACTAGCCTGGTGGGCAACTGGTTAATGTGGAACCACTCCCATCAAAATTGCTGAGTATGGATCCATGTCACAAGATTTGGAAAATCGGTATTGAGACGGGTATAGTGAAGATAATGGGGAGGGTTTGTTCCTTAGTTTTTTTGAATTTGAATTTGAACTGGGTTTCAGGAAGTCTTCGTACTGTAGACATTAGTGATCGATCGGATGTTATGGGGAGAACAGATGTGCTGGCTTTATCGAATCGTGCAACCAACCTGCAAGCAACCACTATTCCAGTGGCTAAAGTCTTTTCAAGCATTATCAGCAATGTCGAGCAGCTTTTACGGCAAAACAAAGATGATATTGGTACAACAGAAGCCCATATAAATTGATGCGATTGCTGGTATCACTAGAATAGCTCCGAAGTCAGCTAAATGGAGTGAATGACTGAGAAATAAAAAATTAAACTTCTGGGATTAGAAGACAAGGAAGTATAGCAGGCAGACCTTCTTTACATCAATAGTCTTACTGCTAAAGAGGTGAGGATGCTGGGTAGTAAATGTGGGTTCATATTCCATAAAGATGGTGAAGCGGTAGTGGAGAAAATGCGCCTCCTAAAGAGAACCCGGTGTGAGTGGTTGATCAGTCCTAATGGCAAGTAGAAAGCTAGCTTCAGTTATGTGCAAAGCACAACCAAATGGGGAGTTTCTTGACAAGTTACAGAAGCAATGCATAGGTTTCTTAGAGAAAGTAATGGAACCTAGTGTCAAAGGTGTGTTTGACTATGATGTTATGTCCAGTGATCTAGAAAATAGTCCCATGCAAAATGACAATCAGGATGTGTTTTCAACCAACGTGGCATGGGTGCCAAATGACCACTTGGCCACTCAACTATTTTTCATTCCTAGCAAATGGGTTTGGCGGCATTGTTTTGGAATGTAAGAGGATTGGGCAGGGCCTCTAAGAGGCATGTAGTAAAGGATGCAGTGGTCCATTCGAAGTGCAATGTGGTATATTTCCAAGAGACCAAACTTGAGGAAATCAACTCGAGAATCATTTCTTCATCTTGTGGTGGTAGGATAGACTCATGGGTATACTTAGGCGCATCAGGGTCAGCTGGGGTATTGCTTACAACTTGGAATTCAAAGGAAGTTAATGGGCATCCTCTTCACAAAGGAAGGTTTTTCATAAGTACGGTGCACTCCTTCTCATCCCAAAGTTCAGTGGAATGGCTGTTAATGAATGTCTATAGCCCAGTTGATACGACTCTTAGGAGATCTTTCCTTGAAGAGATTAGATCCATCAAAGATTGTTGGAATAGACCTTGGGCTCTTGTAGGTGATTTCAACATGGTGCATTATCCTGAAGAGAGAAAAGGCTCAACTAGCAGTCATGCATCATCAGCGGACTTTAACCTCTTCATTGAGCAGATGCAATTGCTGGAGATAAGGATCGCCCAAAAAAACTTCACTTGGTCAAACCATAAGGAGAATCCATCCCTAGCAAAGTTGGATCACTACCTGGCTTCTTTGGACTAGATCTCGACATTTCCATGTTTGACACTAGTGCCACTTCCAAAAACTACATCTGATCATTGTCCACTCCTTCAAGACAATCGATCCTAGGTCAAGTACAACAAACCTTTCCAATTTGAAAATTTCTAGTATACCATTTTTGACTTTGATAATTTGATAAAAGATTAGTGGGTCAATGCACCAGGAATGGCAGACACAGCCAAAAATCTAGTTGTGAAGCTTAGATTCATGAGATCCAGATGGAAGACCTAGAATAAACATCACAACAGAAACATTATGTTGAGAAAGAATGAAATGAAGAAGAGAATATTATGGTTGGATGAACAAGAGGAAGCACACAGTCTATCCTCAGAAGAAAGAGCTGAAAGATCCCAGCTAAAAATAGAGCTGAAAAATATTTTAAACCACGAAGAAATTCTTTGGAGGCAACGATCTAGGATACAGTGGCTAAAACATGACGATCGAAATACCAAGTTCTTCCATCTTCATGCTAGCTCAAGAAGAAGAAAGAATAGCATCCTCCAAGCCAAATATCAAGGTAGAACTTTTGTCAAATCTAAGAGAATCAAACTAGCATTCAAACAATACTATTTGGACCTATTTGGAAACCAACCTACTCGAGCATGCATTGATCTCAATTGGGATATGTTATATAGTGGAGTTCAGGTGGATCTATCGACGTTGGATGAACCCTTCTTAGAAGAGGAGATCCGTGCAGCGGTCTTTGGGCTAGCTGGTGACAAGGCTCCAGAGCCAAATGGTTTTTCCAGATCCTTCTATCAGTGTTATTGGGAAATCATCAAGGATGATATGGGCAAACTTTTTGAAGGCCTTTATAATGATACAACCAAGCTTTCTTCTCTAAACTATAGCTACATAGCACTTATACCAAAAGAGGAGGAATGTGTGAGGGTCGGTGACTACTGGCCGATAAGCTTAGTAAATGGCATAATCAAGATCTTTACCAAAACTCTATGCAACCATTTAACTAAGGTCATTGACAAGCTTGTATCTCAATTCCAATCTGCATTCAGAAAAGGTAGGCAGCTTGGCGATAGCTTCATCATTATTGTAGAAATTATTAACCATTGCAAAAATTTGAAACAAAAAGGTTTGGTAATCAAATTAGATTTTGAAAAGGCTTACGACCAAGTTAACTAGGATTTTTTACCCTCACTCCTTAAGGCCAGAGGCTTTGGTGCAAGATGGTGCAGTTGGATGAACAACATTCTATTGGAGAGCAAAGTAGCCCCAATCATCAATAGTGAGCTAACTAACTAGATATCAACAAGGAGGGGCCTCAAACAAGGAGATCCGTTAACCCCTTTATTATTCATCTTGGTAGTAGATATTCTCAATCGAATCTTAGCTACTGCTGAGACAAATAATTTGATAGCAGGAATGGATCCTCTACAGAGTACTGGAAATATTCTATGCCAATAATTAGTCGATGATATGCTAATTTTTAGTGGGGCTGAGAAGAAATATGTCAAGAACGTCAAATTTATAATCTATGCATTTGAACTTGCTTAAGATTTAAGGGTAAGCTTTGAGAAGAGCTTGGTAACCGGCATTGCGATGGAGGATAGACAAAGCAGTAACTTTGCAACAATGCTAGGTTGTTTGGAATCCAAGCTTCCTATCAAGTACCTTGGTTTGCCACTTCATCACTGCAAATCGAAAGCTGGCATCCTGAAAAGGTAGGATCTTGAATCGCAGGAAGGTGATGAGTATATTAAATATAACATAAAAAGTGTTAAAATTCATGTTATTTTATTTTATTTTTATTTATAGTTGATATTTTTTATGATATTTGTAGAAATAATTAATTTTAAAGTCTTAATCACAAACCAACTAGAATGGCCTTTTAACACTTGTAAATGAAGCTCGAGTCCAAATTCAGGCTTGTTCCGTGCACGACATGCTAAGATATATAAATGCAAAATAAGAACCCTAACAAAAAAGAGAAAATTAAAAAAAATATATTAAAAAAAAAAAAGAAGATCGATGTTGTTGGCTGTTCGTTTAGGGTTGGTGCATTTATTGCAAAAGGAGGATGCTACATTGCTTTGGGTGTCTTCGGATTACAGCGCGCTGGTGGTTCTTCGGATTACAGCGCGCTGGTGGTTCTTCCCCGGAAATAGAATTGGTTTTGCGCCTTGGATGCCAGCGCGAGCGCAGATTTGTGAAGGCATTCAAACGGCAACCGAGCACACGACTTCGGGCAAAACACGGAAGGATACGCTGAAAAAGAAAATATTTATGTATATTTTTTTTTTTGAGAAAGAGTTTGGGTTGAATTTTTTGTTCTCTCTTACATTATCTTCCATTCTCTTCATCTCATCCAATCAAACATCTTTATTATTTCATCTCATCCATCCATCTTTTAACCTCTATTTCTTTCATTAGTCCCACATCTAAAAAATACAAAATCCTCCTTCCTCCTGACACCTATAAATAAAGCCCAATATCTCTATTTTGGATATATCTCTCCACACCACAACTCTTGTAGGAGCCTATGTGACAGACGGAAATACCTATCCATAAATTTTTTATCCATCTTTTTCCCACTTTCATCCACTCTTCCAACATACGAGAAGGAGAGTTAGTCAGGAAAGTATGCCAGAGGAAAGTCTGTTCTTTTTATTTTCTTGTTTCAGCTCCAAGCCCTATTATAGCTTAGGAGTCAGTTTTATATAAAATGTTTATTTTAGTAATAAAATTTTATTTTAATTTTTCTTTAATTATCACTAATGCAATTTAATTTATGCAATTTAAATTCAGCACATAGGATAGTTTAATTTTCTTATTTTGCTTATTTAATTTCTACATCTCTTTTATTTTCTATAATTTAAATTTCAGCAAGTAATATAGAATTTAATTTTAAATATTTTTTAAGTTTTAATTTAAATCATGTCTAGCTAAGCAATCCTCTAGGGTTTGCGATGAAGCTAAACTATGATTAAAAGTTATTTGTAGGATTTCTCCTTAGCTTTATCTTTATAGTTCTTATTTCTTCAAGCTTCTTGCCAGGAGACTTGATGGACTATCATTAGATTTCAATCCCTTTATAGTTCATGCTTGATTCGGTGCAAGAAGGATAATAGGTAGAAAGTCTAAATCTTTTTAAATTTTTTTTCTCCTTGTGGAAAACTTTGATAGATTATTATTGGGTCAGAGTTCCTTCATAGTCCATACTTAGATAACATAAGAAAAGTAGTTAAAAGGAGAGTTCTTTAATTAAAGTAAATGCTTATCCATGCATTACACCTCGAACAAAGGATATTATAAAAGAAATCTTAGAATTGCTCTCTAAGTCATTGGTCTAGTGGATTAAAAAGTCCTAGATCTTTAAATTATTATTCTCTATAATTAATTTACTGTTTAGTAGTAAGTAATCAAACAAACCTCCAAATTTTTTGTTAAAACTTGCCTGAGCAAGGATTTGAATACAATTTCTCGTGGGATCGATCCATACTCGCCGAATGTACTACTTTGCACACCGTGCGCTCACGGTTAATTTAAGACTCACCAAATTTTTGACATCATTGCTGGAGAATTGACGTGTTTTAAATTATGTTCTAAATTCTTATTTTTCGTGCTTTTAGTTTAATATTAGTCTAACATTTCTAATTTTTTTTTCTTTTTATCTTGCTTTGTAGAAAATTAGTGAGTGCTGAAAATCAGATATATAATCTAACATTTTTCTTTTCTTTTAGCTTACTAATTTGATCTTAGTTCAATATTAATTTTTTTTAATTAAAACTTGTTTGTTCTTATTGATTGTGCATAAGCATATCTAAACTACTTTAAGGGTACAAACCTAAACAAGATAAGATGGGGATTTCATTACCCTTCCTTAGCCCACAAATAAGTTTTCTCATTTGCATTCATCCTAATCTTAAATAAAAATAATTAGACGTCAACCCTAGGGACATCCAAGATCATTAGGATAAGACATCCGAAAGAGTTGGATCGAGTTAGGATTGGCTAGTTGAATGGTGTCTAGGAAAGGAATTCAGGAACACGAGCCTGAAGAAAGGTGGTTCTTTAATTGATTTCGTTCGCTTACCTAGTCAATCTAATTGGTATCTAAAGAAAGCGATGGAGGGACTCCCACCAATCTTACCCTTACCTGGCTAGTTGGCTAATTAGTTTCTAACTTGGAGGGCTCCAAGGCGGCCTTGGCAGTTAGGAGCTGTCAAGATTTAAGGTAACCTAGGATAGATAATTGCTTGATAAGTATTTGAAAAAAAAAATTTAAAAAAAAAATCTTAACTAATCTATCTTCTTCTTCTCTCTTCTTTAAAAAAAATCAACAAAAAAATAAATTTAAAAAATAATAATAATAATAAATATATATATATAATAAAGTGAATTCTTCACTTCCTTCATGGAGAAAAATTTTGGGTCGACTAGTTAGAATTGACTCGATTCCTGTGTCAAGCCTTAAAGTTTCTAAAATGGAAGAAACCAATCAGCCCCAAACCCTTAAGGATTTGTGTTATCTAGTTGGGTCTGTCCAGCCTTCTTGCATCATGTTGCCTCAACCTACTGCAAATAACATTGAAATTAAACCTCAAGTAATTAATATGCTTCCAAAATTTACTGGAGTAAAGGATGCATATATATTCATTAGAGAATTTGAAGAGCTTTGCGCAACCATGAGGCTACAATAACTTTCTGAGGATGAAATCAAATTGAGACTAATCAATTTCACCCTTAAGGATAATGCCAAAAAATGGCTATACAGCCTGTCAAATCAATCTATCATGACCTGGGAGGGCTTTGTAAGAGTATTCCTTAAAAAATACTTTCTCCATCATAAGACAACTAAAATTAAAAATGAGATCAACCAATTCTACCAACTAGCTAGTAAATCATTTTGGAAGTATTTCGATCATTTTAAGAATCTCTTGATCCAATGTCCACACCATGGAATAGAGACCTGGAGGCTATGCCAGATAGTTTATGAGGGGCTAGATTCAAATTCCAGAACCATGCTAGAATCCATATGTTAAGGTCAATTTATGTATAAAGAATCCAATGAGGCTTGGCAATTTTTAGAAGACTTAGTCGAAAAGAGTTTACAATGAAAAAAGACTAGGAAACCAAAAAGACCACCTTCAAGAGATGGAATGTACCAAGTTCAAACCTTCCTAGCCGTAGAGGCTAAAATTATAACCCTAACACGTAGGTTAGAGGCCTTAGAACTACAGAGACCAGCTAGTATGAACCATATGTCTGCACCCATATGCAGTGGGTGCAGTGCACCAAACCATATCCTTGAAGACTATCCTCTTCTGATAAACCCAACAGAGAATGGGTGTGCACAGATAAATGCCGTATACCAAAAATCAATGAACAATTCTTATGCACCCACATATAACTTAGGATAGAGGAATCATCCAAACTTCTCATGATCGCAGAACCCAAATATAGACGGTCCTAGTTTCAACCATCAAAACCCAAGGCCCAACCCTGTGTTAAACAACCCACCAAGCTTCAATAATCCTGAAAAGAAACTTAGTTCTTTAGAGAAAAGTTTGGAAGTCCTAGCCAAATCCAATGTTGACACCAATACTATATTAAGTAATTTTATGCAAACTATGGGCCAACTCTTAAATGCTAACACCCAGGCCATAGCCCATCTAGAAATGCAGGTAGGTCAGCTAGCCTCTACCATAAATAAGTGAGAACGGGGTAGGCTGCCTAGCCAACCCGAGCCCAACCTGAGAAATCAAAATGGTCCACGACCCCAACATGAAAATCAAGTCAATCATGTGAATGCCATTCATTTTTTAAGATCGGAGAAATAAGTGGATAACAAGGTAGGTACATCTGACAATAGAGAGGACTCATCTGCCAAATAATTTTACGAACAACCTATCTTACAAATTCAAGCTCCTTAAACTGATAGTATATCCAGTCCTGTACCCACAACTCCTAGAGCTCCTTTTCCAAATCAACTAAGATCCAAAAAATAATCAGAACATTTGGATAAAATATTAGAGGTGTTCAAACAAGTCCAGATAAATATCCCTCTGCTAGACATGATCCAGCAAGTACCGACCTATGCTAAATTTTTAAAAGATCTTTGTACCAAAATAGGACTACCAATGTACCCAAGAGAGCATTCTTAGCTGCAAGTGTAAGCTCTTACTTGTCAAATCATGTGCCAATAAAATATAAGGATTCAGGGTATCCGACAATTTCATGTGTTATCGGAGAAACCAACATTGAGAAGGCCTTACTAGACTTAGGGGCTAGTGTAAATATTTTATCCTATTCAGTCTACAAGCAATTAGGATTGAAAAAACTTCAACCAACAGAGATCACGTTATAATTGGCAGACTGATCTTTTAGGATCCCTAAGAAAATGATAGAAGATGTTTTAATCAAGGTTGGCAATTTTATCTTTCCTATAGACTTCATCATTTTAGAGACCGAATCAGTTTCAAATCCCAAGGGTCATATCCCAGTTATTTTAGGAAGACCTTTTCTAGCAACTACTAATGCTGAAATCAACTATAGAAATGGACTTACGAAGCTATCTTTTGGAAATATGACCATTGAGTTAAATATATTTAATCTGAAACAAGAATCCACCCAGCATGCTAATATAAATGTAATTCAAGATGAAATTTACGAATCCATTAACATTAGCGATGAAGAAATCAATCTGGAGTCAAGTATTTGGCTAAACCATGAACATGAAGACATCGATGAAATACCTATTGACTATAGGATTAGCCAAAGATGGGAGCCTCCCACTGAACTACTCATGAAAATGGCTAAACTATCATCCGAGCCATCAATAGAAGAGGCACCCAAATTAGAACTAAAATCCTTCCCCAAGCACCTTTAAGTATGCTTATTTAGATCCAGCAGAAACCTTGCCTGTTATTATTACATCAAACCTAAATCCTAAACAAGAGGAGGAGTTATTAATAGTCCTGAGAAAAAACTGAAAAGCAATAGGCTGGACCATGATAGATATTAAGAAAATAAGCCCCTCCATAGTTCAACATAGGATACACCTAGAAAAAGAGGCCAAACCAACTAGAGACGCTCAGAGAAGACTTAATCCAACTATAAAAGATGTAGTCAAGAAAGAGATTTTGAAATTACTTAATAATGGAACAATTTACCCCATCTCAGATAGTTCTTGAGTAAGTCCGATTCAAATGGTACCCAAAAAGTTCAGGATAACAGTGGTCCAGAATGAGAAAAATGAACTTATCCCAACTAGGACTCAAACGGGATGGAGGGTCTGTATAGATTATAGAAAATTGAATGCGGCAACAAGAAAAGATCATTTTTTTTTGCCATTTATTATTCAAATATTAAAAAAATTAGTCGGACAAGAGTTCTACTATTTTTGATGGATACTCTGGCTATAACCAGATCCCCATAGCCCCTGAAGACCAAGAAAAGACTACATCCACCTATCCATTCGGAACCTTTGCCTATAGGCACATGCCCATTGGGTTATGCAATGCACTAGCAATCTTCCAAAGATGTATGATCAGCATTTTTTCTGATATGGTTGAACGATTTCTCAAAATTTTTATGGATGACTTTTCTATCTTTGGCTCTACCTTCTCCAAATGTTTAGATCATTTGAGACATGTCCTAGAAAGATGTAAGGAGAAGCACTTTGTCCTTAATTGAAAAAAATGCCAATTCATGGTTAGAGAGGACATAGTTCTTGGCCATGTAGTTTCACAAAAAGGAATTAAAGTAGACAAGGCCAAAGTAGACCTGATTATGAGTCTTCCACCATCCAAATCTGTTAAGAAAATTTGTTCATTTTTAGAATATGCTAGATTCTATAGAAGGTTCATAGCCAATTTTAGCAAAGTGGCTCGCCCGTTGACCAACTTGTTAGCAAAGAAAACAAAATTCGAGTTTACCCCTGAGTGCCTAGAATCTTTTGAGTTTTTTAAAAAGGCACTTATTTTAGCTCTCATTATTCATCCACCTATCTGGAATGTACCCTTCGAACTCATGTGCAATGCGTCTGATCATGCTGTAGGTGCAGTTTTAGGTCAAAGAATTGGTAAGCTATCTAGAGTTATTTACTATGCCAATAAAATCTTAAATGATGTGCAGCTTAATTACACTACCACTAAAAAGGAGTTTCTAGCCATTGTCTTTGCCCTTGAAAAATTTAGATCTTATTTGATTGGGTCCCACACCATTGTGTATACTGACCACTCGGCTATTAGACATCTCTTAGCAAAGAAAGACATAAAGGCACGCTTAATTCGATGGATCTTGCTCCTTCAAGAATTTGACCTAAAAATCAAGGACAAGAAAGAAACAAAGAATGCAGTAGCTGATCACTTATCCCAAATCATAGTCACACCATCTAGTGAACCACCTGTTAATGAATTTTTTTCTGATGAACAACTCATATCTGTGTCCACTGTCAACTATTTAGCCATCGGTAAAGTTTCTTCCTACTGGACCACTCAGGACAAGCACAAATTCTTCGCCCAAGTGAAGTATTTCATTTGGGATGATCCATACATATTCAAATATTGTCCTAATCAGATCATTAGGAGATGTGTCCCAGACAATGAGGTTAAAAGTATTTTATCTTTTTGTCATGATCAAGCATGTGGTGATCACTTTACATTCAAAAAGACTGCTGCAAAAGTCCTTCAATGTAGATTTTATTGGCCCAATTTATTTAGAGATGCACACGAGTACCGTAGAAGTTGTGCTCGATGCCAACAAATGGGTCGAACCACCAAGAGAAACATGATGCCATTTAATCCAATTTTGGTGGTTGAAATTTTTGATGTATGGAGGATTGATTTCATGAGACCATTTTCAAACTTCTTTGGAAATGAATATATTTTAGTAGCTGTCGATTACGACTCTAAGTGGGTAGAAGCTACTCCTTGTAGATCAATAGATAACAAAATGGTCATTAAATTCCTTAAAGAAAATATTCTCTCCTATTTTGGTACTCCTAGAGCAATCATTAGTGATCGAGGGACACATTTTTACAACCGATCCTTTGCTGCTTTAATGAAAAAATATAATGTCACCCACAAGTTAGCCACACCGTATCATCCTCAAACTAGTGGGCAGGTAGAAGTGTCCAACCGATAAATCAAACAGATCCTGAAAAAAATTGTTAATGCCAACAGAAAGGATTGGTCCTTGAAACTAGTAGATGCACTCTGGGCATACCGCATCGTCTTTAAAACCAACCTAGGATTGTCTCCTTATAGGATTATGTTTGAAAAACCTTATCGCTTGTCTGTTAAGCTAGAACACAAAGCCATGTGGGCCATCAAGAAATTAAATATGGACTTGAATACAACTGAAAATCATAGAAAGCTTCAGATTAATGAATTAGAAGAACTTAGAAATGAAGCTTACGAAAATGTCAAGGTATACAAGGAACGAACAAAAGTATTCCATGATCAAGCAATTCTTAGAAAATCTTTTACTTCTGAACAAAAAGTTCTTTTGTATAATTCTAGATTACACCTATTCCCTAGAAAGCTGAGATCTAGATGGATAGGACCATTCTTAGTTAAAGAAATTTTCTCACATGGAGCAGTAGAAATCGAAAACCCAAGCAATGGTGCTGTGTTTAAAGTGAACGATCAACGATTAAAACCATTCTTGAAATTACCCACTGAAGTGATTGAGGAAGCCATGATTCTCTATAAACCAATATATCCTAGTTGATCTATTTTCTGAGTTAGTCTGACTGAAGACTTTAAACTTAGCGCTCTTGAAAGACAACCCAGATCCTTGCATTTTAAATTTTTCTTTTTAGTTTATTTAGGTTTTACTTCAGTCAACGTCGAATAAGTTGGAGGGAAGAATCAAAATGAACATGAAGACACCTGCTGAACCAAGGACACATCAAATCAAGTGTATTCCTCCCTTTTTACCTATTGGATTGTTATTTTCTTACCTCATTGAAGTTACTATAGAATAAGTTAGGAGGTGAGAGATAAATAAACTTTGAACTTTACTTTGAATCTTTGCACTCATAAATTTATTGATATTCATATATCTGACTATACGTCAAACTTAAGTAATATTAAATATTTTAGTAGCATCTGATGCATACTTTAGATAAGTTATGGAAGTATTGAGAGACTGCATATTGATAAAATTCAATAAAAGGTTGAGTCTAGAATAAAAATTTATTTTTGAGCATTTCTAGCCTTTCTATTAATATCTAAAAAGAGTCAACTTTTTATGAGTATAAATGGTATATATTGATGCATATAATTCCTTCTATTAAAAAAAAAAATATTAGTTTCCTACCGAGTAACCGGATCTCGTTGTCTAAATAAGCAATGATATTCGCATTAAAAAGTCGGCAATGTTAAAAAAAAAAAAAAAAGCTAAGTTTCAATCCGTAGTCTATTTAACTTGAGTCAGTAAGTCTGAGGGATGTTTTACACCTAATGCCCTAAAGCCAACTGGTTTGAAAGTCATTGGCCTAACCCTCACTACAAGAGTTAAATAGAAAGCTTAAATGGTTAAGACATTGCATGAACTGTATTTTATCTAAAAAAAAATGAAGGAATGAATGTGCGGATGCAAAACCACTAGCCCATCTTAGAGTTTGACGATCCAAAGATAAAGATAGGAGTGAGTCAAGAAAAGCTTTTATAAATTTTATATTCTTTACTCAATCATTCTATCGGATAGCCTTAATATTCCAATGACATGCTTTGATAAATTTTCTAGATGAATATCATTTATTTCTAAAATTATTAAATGAACACTTATATTGAAGAAAGTCAGTATTGTATATTAATATTTTTTTTACTCGAGGACGAGTAAAATTTAAGTTGGAAGATATGATGAGTACATTAAATATAATATAAAAAATATTAAAATTCATGCTATTTTATTTTATTTTTATTTATAATTAATATTTTTTTATGATCTTTATAGAAATAATTAATTTTAAAGTCTTAATTGCAAACCAACTAGAAACGGCCTTTCTACACTTGCAGATGAAGCTCGAGTCCAAATTTAGGCTTGTTTCATGCACAACACGCTAAGATATCCAGATGCGAAATAAGGACCCAAACAAAAAAAAAAGAAAATTAAGAATATATATATATATATATATATATATATATATATATAAAGAAGATTAGTGTTGTTGGCCGTTGTCTGTTCGTTCAAAAAGAGGATGCTACGTTGCTTTGGTGTCAAAAGGATTATGGCACGCTGGCGGTTCTTCCCCAGAAATAGCGCGTTGGATGCGAGCGCGAGCGCAGATCTGTGAAGGCATTCAAACGGCAATCGAGCACGGACAAAACACGAAAGGATACGCCGAAAAAGAATATATATATCTTTTTTTTTTTTTTTTTTTTTTGAGAAAGAGTTTGGGTTGAATTTTTTGTTCTCTCTTACCTAATCTTCCATTCTCTTCATCTCATCCAGCCAAACATCTTTATTATTTCATCACATCCATCCATCTTTTAATCTTTATTTCTTTCATTAGTCCCACATCTAAAAAATATAAAATCCTTCTTTCTCCTGACATCTATAAATAAAGCCCAATATCTCTACCTTAAATATATCTCTCCATACCATAACTTTTGTAAGAGCCCGTGTGATAGACGGAAATACCTACCCATAAATTTTTTATCCATCTTTTTTTCACTTTCATCCATCCTTCTAACATACGAGAAGGAGAGTTAGCTAGAAAAGTATGCCAGAGGAAAATCTGTTCTTTTTATTTTCTTGTTTCAGCTCCAAACCCCGTTATAACTTAGGAGCCAGTTTTGTATTAAATTTTTATTTCAGTAATAAAATTTTATTTTAATTTTTTTTAATTATCGCTTATGCAATTTAATTTATGTAATTTAAATTCAGCACATAGGATAGTTTAATTTTCTTATTTTACTTATTTAATTTATGTATCTCTTTTATTTTTTGCAATTTAAATTCCAGCAAGTAATATAGAATTTAATTTTAAATATTTTTTAAGTTTTAATTTAAATCATGTCTAGCTAAGCAATTCTTTCGGATTTGCGATGAAGCTAAATCATGATTAAAAATTATTTTTAGGCTTTCTCCTTGGCTTTATCTTTTTAGTTCTTCTTCCTTCAAGCTTCTTGCCAAGAGACTTGATAGACTATCATTGGGTTTCAATCCCTTTATAGTTCATGCTTGATTCGGTGCAAGAAGGATAATAGGTAGAAGGCCTAAATATTTTTAAATTTTTTTCTTTCTTATGAAAAATTTTGATGGATTATTGTTGGGTCAGAGTTCCTTCATAGTCCATACTTGGGTAACACAAGAGAAGCAGTTGAAAGAAAAGTTCTTTAATTAAAGTGAATGCTTGTCCATGCATTACACCTCGATTAAAGGATATTATAGAAAAAATCTTAGAATTATTCTCTAAGTCATTGATCTAGTGGATTCAAAAATCCTAGATTTTTAAATTATTATTCTTCATAATTAATTTACTATTTAGTAGTAAGTAATCAAACAAACCTCCAAATTCTTTGTTAAAGCTCGCCTGAGCAAGGGTTTGAATACAATTCAAACACAATTCCTCATGGGATCGATCCATACTCGCCGAATGTGCTATTTTGCACACCGTGCGCTTGCGGTTAATTTAAGACACACCAGAAGGCTAGTGTTAGTAAATGTTAGTGCAATCCTAGTTTTTTGGATGTCCATAGCTCAACTCCTAGCTAGTATTGTAAAACACATTGATCGCAAAAGACATTTTTTTCTTTGGCGGAGAAGTGAATCATATTCTGGAGGGCATTGTTTAATTAGATGAGACCAAGTATACAGACCAAAATACTTGGGCGGGCTGGGAGTTACAAACATTCAACTTTTGAACAAATGCCTACTTATGAAATGGTGGTGGAGATACTTCTGAGAGTACAAAAGACCATGGAGAACACTACTTAAAAGTATATATTTTGATAGCAAACCACCAAGCCAATTAGGGAAGAATAGAGCCAAGCATGCATCACCTTATTGGAGGAGCATCTTGAGGGCTCAATCGTTGTTCTTTGCAAGGTGTCGATTCTCTCTAGGAATGATGATCAAATTGCATTTTGGCATGATCATTGGATTTATGATAGGCTGCTTAAAGAAAGCTTTCCCATTGTATTTTGCTTGTCAGCAAACCAGGATGTTTTAGTAGCTGACTACCTTCGTAACAGACACTTGGTAAGAATGGAAAACATGATGCTTATTAAGAGATACAAGGATGAGCGTACCCAACTACTCAACATTCTTCAAATGGTTTCATCTACCTCAGACAATGATTCTATCGAATGGAAGTAGAGTGCATCTAGAGTTTTCTCAGTGAAACAGTGCTATGTATTCTTCAACCATGGAAGAGTGACATCAACCTTTAGGAATATCAATTGGAAACTGCCTATTCCGAAAAGGTAAAGATCTTTAATTAGTTAGCATATCATAAGAAGCCACTGACTGTCGATAACTTGAAGAAAAGGAATTGGCCAATACCTCAAGCTTGTCCTCTTTGTGGAGTGGAAGATGAAACTATGGACCACATCATCCTCCTATGTGAGTTTTTTTATCTGGTTTGGCAACTAGTAACTGATAAAATTTCAATGCCTCCAGTACCGTCTTCTTTATATGGCCTATGGATAGTGTGGAGAAATGGCATACATGATAGCAATCGACGAATGGCCTTGGACTGCTTGTTTTCAATAATCAGTTGGTGTCTATGGAAGAAAAGAAATAGTAGAGTTTTTAAATTTGAAGCCACTTCATCAATCATGATTTTTCAGCATTCTTGGTTCCTTATACAAGACTAGATGTCTAGCTATGAAGGACGAGTTATGGAGGTTCTCAGACCTCTTGCTAATATCAATACACAAGAAGCTCATGTTGATTCTTGTTATGACTTAGTATTGAACAGAATGCTTGGATCATCAAGCAGCTTAGAGGAGACAAGCGAGGCTATAGGCATGGCATTGCGAGCTCCAATCTGATTCAAGATGCACCCTCTGTATAGCACCCTCCATTTTTAGAGCATCTCTAGTTCTATCTTCAAGACTCTACGTTGCATGGCTTTTGCACCGTGAAATGAGCCTTTATCCAAACACTCATAAATAAGGTGTTAAGTCTTCAAAAAAGTTGCTGCGTGGAAACAAATTTGCATCATATTGTGAAATCCTAGTTCTCCACGTTAACTCCTATCCTACATTTATCTTTATACTCCTCTTTTCCTCTCCAGAGAGTTGCTATTCTTTTGCAACTAATTTCTAATATAAATATTATTATTAATAAATTAAGGATAGCTTGACCTCCTATTTCATCAAAAAAAAAAAAAAAAAAAAAGTAGACTTGGATTTATTAAGACCATGAGTTTGAGGCCTAGCTGGGCCTCATGGCTTTTGGGTTGATGATCAAGCGCTTCGCTTGAGAAGACTTGCCGCGTACGTGGCATGGCGTGCCATCTGTGCATGTCATGGTCTGGCGTGCTAACATTCTTGGCCACATGCCTATCCATCATTATATCTCGTATCTGTAATATAAGTGTTAGAGATTTCAAAAAGGTTTCTAAATGCCATCCTAACTCGTATATTTAAATTCAAAATTTGAATTGTGTTGACTCGGGCAGTGCGGTAGAAGCGTTACTCGTGTTACCAGGTCTTTATGAGGCACAGGTGCCTTCAAGGCCTTTATAAGATGGCCACTGAGGCTAGTATGGGCCTCTTTGGAGGTTACCTAGATTGAGTTTGTAGAAGGCCCTACATCTACGATTCTCATATATAGACTAAGATCAGACCTCTTTGCCAGTTCAGTTTCATTTTATTCCGTCCTGGTATCTTCTCTCTCAATTTTCCCCTGTTTCCTTTCCTTGTCCCCCTGCTGTTCACTTCTGGGTAACCGAAATGGTTATCAAAGTCAGACTTGTACCTGCTCATGATAGGAGAATTTGGCAAAAAGCCAGATTCATCGTACCGATCTCATCACATACCCATCCAATGGAACGAGTTTATTTTTGAGGCAGCATTCCTGGACGGTTCATTCCAGGCATGCCTTTCTAATCTTCGTGTTATTTAATTTTTCAAATTATTTTGATTATTTGAAAATATTACCAAACTTTTCATATAATTATTATTAGAACAGTCCAATATCCAGCGTTGGCCACTCACCACGCCATAGCATCGCACTGAAAATGATCCACTTTCATCTGCCAAGAGCAAGGCTTCAACAAGGCTACGAAACAACCTATTCAATAGGGGCCATCCGTTGGCACCTCAAAAAGGCAAAGGGCCGGAGCAATTAACAGGGTAGAGGGGATGGATGGTTGCCCAGCCGAAGCTTGCTGGGAGTGCACAAACTAAGACCACCTTCCAAAATTCTCTCACACAAAGTAAACGAGTTGTAAACCATGGGATTACAACAGGGTAGATTGTCATTTCCACTGGTTGGGAGCGCAAAACTAATCCTCCTAAGATATTCTCTCACTCGCATAAATTACTACACCAATTGATGAAATTGTCATTTCAAGTTTCCATGACCCGAATGAGTACATACGGATGAGCCAATAGACCTAACCGCTTGCCTGCTTACGCACCCACATGAAATTAACTTTCACCTTCTAGCATCACATTTCCTGCTTCCAGCCTCAAAAGATTTACAATGTTTTAGACTAATTAAACTACGGATATAAGAGCCCCCCTCTTGAAGCAGAAAAAAAAAAGAACATACCATGAAATAAATGCTTACAAATATTCCATTCTTCAATGTAAAGAAAAAATGCTTCTAGCTTGCAGAGTTCAACAGGGGATTGGGTATTCCACAACATAAATCCGTGACGAAGTGGAACATTAAAAAATAAAACTTGGGAAACATTTTGGTTAAACATCATAATAAGGTTTATCATTGACAAAAGGAATACAACCCAAAATGTTCTGCAGCTCGAAATGCCTGCATGAGAAGGAGAAGCTTCAGGGGTGAAATTTACGTCTGCTGAGATTTACAAGAACGTAAAGAATAAAAATGCAATTAAAGTTTTAACAGAGAAAAGTTGGCAGCAGGGTGTGATGGACATGTCCGTTCCATATCATCATGATGGGCATGGTGATAGTCTACAGATTATGTTGCGATCCATAGCATAATTCACTACCCTGGATCCTCTTACAAGGATCTGCCACTACATTTGCAAAACCATCTAGAGGCTGCTACGCACCAACAACACCTGAGATCCAAGGGACAACTACAGGTGCGTTGGGGTGAGCATCTCTGTATGACTCAGAATACTTGTCTTTGAAGTTCAATCGAGGCTTTTTGGCCTGCATTGACAAAGAGAAATAATTCCCTGATTAGAAGAAAACAGGATATTTATATTAGCAGATCAGATTCATAGAGCATTGTCAAGCAACCAAGGTAGTTCAACATAATTCCTCCCCAAGTTTATCATTCTAGTACAAAAACACATTTTTTTAATTAATCCATTAATTCAAGATAGCACTAAAATAAATGAGTACAACAAAAATTACAAGGTGGAGGTCATCCCAAGAGGAATGTATGAAATGTTCGTGCAAATACAATAAGGAACTAAGTATGGCTTTAGAATCTGGACCAACCTAAACCATCGGACAGGTAAAACCATCAACCAAACGGAATTGTAGTCTACCTAGGCCCTTTAAATTATTTCCCACTAACAACATCCTTCTTTTATTAGAATTGTTTGGAGTGCCAGTTAAACCAGTGTCTCGACCAACCAGTTCCAAGTTTATGAGAACCAGACCATATAAATTTTATTTAAAATGTCGTTTCTGCATATCGATTCAACAGTCTTCTATATTAGCATATTAATCCATGTGAACGGCAATATTTGCATGGTATCTATAATGTTTACAGACTTCACCATCTTGGTATTGGACATTGTACTGATAAAATTCTATTATAATATCAGTATGCAATTCAATATAGTATAGTGGTGTTGGTAAGGAGTAGTATGGCATATCAGTATGGTACACTCCACGCCACCCAGATTGTATGAGGCAGCGCAGCAAACCATATTTACAGATCTTTAGGTTTGTTTAACTAGAATTGAATGGTGTATTCCTTGAATACTCCTTTGACGGTGTTATTTTTCTGTGGGATGATTTTCCTTGTAGCTCTTGCACAGCAATCCCTTCATTCTCATCTCTCCAATGACTGGCCCAAGACCCCCTTCCCTAGAGGTAGGACTCTGACCACCTCCTTCCTTATCACTCATGGAATTGCATAAAAAGGAAACTAAAATGAGCCTGACAAGTAGAATTATCGGTGGTAAACAATCTGAACAGCTTGAGCTCTGCTTAGGCTAAACTCGGAAAATTCTTGGTTCAGGCTTCATTCGAAGCAAAACGAACCAAGCTTGAACCAGCAATCTAGGTTTGAAATTAATTTCAAGCCCTATTAAAAATAAATCCTGCTCGATCAAGCTCCACTAGATTAGGCTCGAAAGTAGATACTACATATCTAAGTTTAGATAGTGGTTGCTAGATCTTAGATTCAATCTTTTAAATCCTAGCAGGATGAGAAGCATCCTAAACATCTCATCCTCTTTTTGTGAGAAAACATGAATTGAGATAGAGATGGGAATGAAACCCACTGGCATGGGACTGGCATGGGACAAGAAGAAGAAAGAGGAAAGAAAGGAACAAATGAAAAAAAAAATGAAAGAAAGAAGAGGAAAGAAAGAAACGAAAGGAGAAGAAAAAGAAAGAACGAAGGGGAGGAAGAAGAAAAGAAAGAAACGAAAGGAAAATGAAATGAAACAATGAAAGAAATAAAGGAAAGAAGGGGAGATAGTGCCTACAAGTATTCTTGATAGGGATGGCTTCAGGGATGAGGCAGGACAATGCAGCATCTTGATCTGTGGAAAAATTGGGATGCCCCTATCTCCTAGGATTTAAAACCTTGCTTACATCCAATGGTTTGCAATATTATGGTTATTTTAAGCTTGCATATTTATTTGGATTCATCAGATGTTAATTCAAATTTTAACCAAGTTTCAAATCAACCTAAAGTCAAGCTTTAATTCAAGTGCTTTGGATCAGCATTTTCAAGCTAATCAATTCGGCTCATGTTCAGCACAGATCAAAATTATGCTCGAATCGAGCTCGAAATAGTGGAAAACAAATTAAGCTTGATCTCAACTTTCAAACTTTGACATAAATTTTAAACCGAGTTTTATCACACTCAAGCTCAACTCTATTGCACACCTATCTACAATCAACAAACATGCCTCAGGACCACCCCCTCCTACCACCAACAACCTCCAAACTGGTCAAGGCCTTCCTTATCTAATGACCTACCACCACCTTCCTAACCAATGGCCACTTCCTTCATCACTTCCTCTCCCTTTATGCACTCCTCTCCCCTCCTCTCTTCTGCACTCCCCCACCTCGCTGCCTCCTCTTCTAGTGCTACCCTAAACGGTAGAGCACCACCAACTGAGCCGTTACCCACATCCTCTCTATCATGGCCTGCATCTTCTCGATGATAACCTCTACCTTGGTGGCACCATTGACCCGAAAAATTTCAACCATGCCACTTTCTCTACCTTCTCCCACACCCTCCATCACCTTAACCTCATGACCTCCATGGTCATTGTAGCCTCCCTTGCAGTCTAATCATTAGATATGATATTCAAGGTGCTCAAGTTTGGGATGAGGTGATGTGCAGTAAATATGGTACCCAAGGTTGGATAAATTGTGTCAAACTGGCCAGTTCGGGGCATACCAACCAGATGAGTTAGTTATCAGCATGGTTCATTCCACTGGTTCACAATGGAAGCCCTACTGCACATAGAGGGAGAGGGAGAAGGAGAGTGAGGAAGAGAGAGAGGGAGGGAGCGAGAGGCTGAGAGAGAGGGCTAGAAAGCCCTCATTGAAATAGGGATCCCCTGCTTCATTTCGAATCAAGGGAAGTAAAATCGGCAAACTATTTACCAATTCCAATTTGAAATCAACAAAAAAAAATTAGAGATCCTTGGATCCCTGAGTCCTTATTTCGATGCCTCTCCCTCTCCCCTCCCTTTATCTCTCCATGTGTCATTATGAACCAATTGAACCAATCGCTGGCTGGTACCCCCTCCGGTGTTGGTTCGACGAACTTTGAGGGTCTAGAGGGGAAGGTGGTGGGCAAGGGTGAGTTAGCAAAGAATCTAGCAATGGAGGTGTTGAAGCTTGGTGTAAAAAATGGAGACCGGGAAAAGTGATGGAGAATATGGTATTGCAAGCGGTAGCCACAAGGCTCACTTGCTTCGCCCTCTCTGCAAATCTAGCTTCAGCTGGCCTTCTTTTTCATCTCCTATTGCACCTCAATTGCCCTCCCCTTCAATACTACCCATATCTGATGAGGGCATGATGGCAGAAGTGCCAAGCAAGGAAGGTGGAGAGGGAGAACCAAGTAGGAGGCTGCTCTACCACACCATGAAACATGAAACACACCACAACATCAGAATCAACAACACAATGCCCTCCATCGATCTCAAGAAGCTGCTCTACCAGACAAAGCACCTTGAGGACAAATATTTTCTTTAATCCTCTTCACTTCAACTCTCTAAAGTGCATTTTCATCATTTCTTGACTCTTATAACACTTTAGTGATGGTTCGGTTAACTTGCAAATGGAGCTTATAAGGATTAATGCATAAATATGGTCCTAGCAAAATGACATGCAAATTCAGACAATTAAAGACATGGATAGGCAAAAATAAAACCTACAAAAGATCTTAAATGAGTTTGAGGGTTGAGAATTTCTCCTCTCCATGCTAAAGCATTGACTACGAAGATGTACCTGTCCTTTAAAATTGTGCAGCCTTAGCTCTAATGATAAATAATTGACCTTGGAGGATCACCAGACTTGTCGTGGACCATTTTGGCTACTTTGGACTGGTCTAGATAGGGTCTAAGGGCCAGATCTACCACATCCATAGCCTACTCACACATTGAAGCTTTTGAAAGGCATAACTTTCACATCCAATGTCCATTTGGGTTGTCTTTTTTTTTTTTTTTTGAAATCAATTAACATTTTGAAATCAACGGCATGGCAACAAATCAATAGGCCTATCAGACTCTAGATGACCCTCTTTTGGTCAAATCAAAAATTTTTGCCATTTTTGGAAAAGTTTGATAGTTATATCTTTTAATTCAAAAGGGATTGGAAATAGACAAAAGGTAAAGATGACGTCGAAGTCAAGATCTAATAGTATGAGGATGTCAACCATTTTGTAATTTTTTCACTAGTAACTTACTATTTTTAAAAGGTTCTAATATCTTGACCTTACTAGTATAACTAGAGAGTTTTTTATTTTCCAATTAATGATAGAAAAAGAAGACTTAGAAACCCTACTTTTGCAATTTTCTTTATTTTCTATTATTTTTCATGAGCGATTGGTGTTTAAGAAATTGAAAAATAGTTATTTCACTTTTATCTTGGATCAAGTTGATGTTAGACCTTCGATCTTTTTAATTGGTGAGGACCTTATTTATGGTCCAAATGGTGAGCAATACAAGTAGATGGGAGAAACTTTCGATCCTTGAGGTACATCGAAGGATTAGGCAGTAAAGGCTTTTATCTCAGTTATAATGATGTCAAACAATGTTTGATCTAATTGGAGAAGATTGCTCAACTAATAAAGTTTGTCAGTTGGTGGTTGTCTTTGGCTCCAATACGTGCAAATCCTATTGCAAAAATGTGTCCAATATCTAGAGATGATAATCAATCGTCCAATGAACAAACTGAGCAACTATAGCACTCAAATTCCTCTTCTTCATCTTTCCAAAGTCAAAGTTCGTATCTATGAAGAAAAGAACTAGACAATTGTATATGATGAAGCAATCAATGAAGAAAAAACTAGACAATTGTTGGGTCAATTGGAGACCTATTTTAACTATTTATGGTTACATTAGTGTCAAAGAAGGCTGCCTTCACTTGCTTGAAGCTTTCCAAACATGTCCTTGGTGGAATTCCTACATGAGAGAAAAATGATGTTCATGATTTGACATGGAAACTTTGTTCAAATAGTTCTATCCACTTGGCTGTGAGGAGGATCAATCAATTAAGCAGCAGTATCTCTAGCATAAGTAAAATCAATATGTCCAAGACTACACCACTAAGTTTAACAAATAGGCTATTTCCTTGAGGATCCCAATTGACATGAAGTACATTAAATGTCTCCATGAGAATATCTAGAAGAAAATGAACATTTTCAAAATTGAGAACATCAGCAAAGTCAACATTACGGCCATATGGATTGAGCAGAAGAATAGCTAGGGGATGCCAAAAAGGAAGGTCAAAGAATCAATACATAAGCAATAGCAAACTAGGTGAAAGGAGCAAGAAGCAAAACAACATGATTAACAAAATTATTACAATTGTAGGATTAGTGGACCTATGAAATACAAGTGCTGAAAGCTTTACCCTAAGTTACAATCTGAGGGAAAGAAAATGAAGGAGCCTACGGGCATGATAGTATTACTTTTAAAAAAAGAGACTTCTATGACTTTTAACATAAAAAAGCACTTCCTAGAAATAAATGTTCCGTTCCATTCTCTGTAAAGTGCTTTTACAAGAAGAAAATAAAATAAAAGCACTTCTAGGAAAAGCTAAAAAACTTGGCTTTTTTTCCATGCTGTTCAACAAGCATGAGGGAACTTGGTTGGCTAGCAAAAAATGCACTGAGCCTTCAATAGCGACTAGGTTGATGTATGCGAGCATGCCATTGGCATCTGATCAACCAGAAAAATGATGACATGGATTGAAGAGAGGATAGAGAATAGTGTGGATCAAGGTGCATTGACCTTCAAGAACTTTCGACGTTATCACCCACATTCGAAGGTGGATGAGGGGTGTAGCATTGGACAATGATAGAAGAATATAGCATTGGGCTATAGTAGGGGTGTAGAACTAAGATACGACAAGGGCGTAGAGGTTGCTATAGTAGAAAGCTAAGAACCAACCATTCATAGGATAAAAGATAGATTAATACTAAGATAAGATAAAGATATATTGGATTGATTGTCGAAGGATCCTTACCGAGTAAAATTTCAATTATTTATATTACAAGATAATTGTAGCTCACTACCTACATCTAGTCTCAACTTCTGGTGGTTCTTGTAACTAATGCTAGTCATCATCTCACTACGCATGTCTGTTAGCTCATTTATGGACCATAATTGCCAACAGCAGTAGGTGGTGCTATAGCTTCACTCGCATCCTTAATAGTGGTAAGATGGGTGTCATGAATTAGTTCTACCTCATGTCCTTGCTAGTATGCCATATAGCCTACTATTCCATGCCTACTAGGTAGTATTGACTCTCTTTTTACATCATGGGTGATGGGAAGATGGATACCACTACTCCCTGTGAATACTTATGTTTGCTATTGTGTGCCACATGGTCCACTATTATTATACATGATAGGTAGTTAGACCACTCCTATGCATAAGTAATGGTAACCGCTGGCCAACCATCCTTAGACTCCAGATTACTAAGACCTTATCTTAAGCTGATAACTCTCGACACACTCAATTTATGTCACTCGGCTTACATCTGTAACATTTTGATTTGAAACTGTTGGTGTTTTATGAAAAACCTTAGTATTTTGCCCCGCACCCTCAGGTGTATCGGTCAGAATTCTTGGTGTTTTGGCCAGAAATCTTGATATTTGGGCCAGAAACCTTGATATTTCAGCCTGTTCTGACACTTGGTAGAAGGCTGGCCATGTAACTTGGCTTGGTAGCTAAGTATAACTTTGGCCTACTGGCCGAGTAGTTCATCCTAAGATTCTGCACCTTGGTACTCGAAGATTAACATCCTTCCAGAACCTCCTATTCAGCCTACCTAAGATATCCCTTTTGAAGACTTTATATTACTTGTTCTATACTAAATAACCTTCTGAGACCTGCTGCTGATCAACCGTTAAATCACAAATATTGGTCTGGATGTCGATTAAACATCTAATTCTAGCTTCTTCTCTTTTTATAAAGTAAAAGCAACACCAAAAACACCCTAAGAAGAAGGGAAGACAGCCCTTAACATTACTGAAAACTGGAAACTAGAGAAAACTCACCTCTCTAAAAGTTTGATTGGGAAGCTAGGCATGCAGCTACCCCGTATCCATGACCCTTCCCTCTCAACTAAATTCAGAAGGATGTTGAACTAAATATCACCAAGCAATGAACCTCCAAATTCATTATAATAGAGAGGTACATTGATAAGGTGATGAGTCAAGTGGTTCTCCTGGATGCATGTTATTGTTAGATGTATGCCCTAAAAGCCAGATTGGCTAATACACGTACACATTCTAGGAGCATAATTTTTGTAATTGAAATTTTAAAATAAATAAAATTTAGATTATTTACCATTCATGTTATGTATAATTTTTGTGTCCATGAATCGTCCAAGAAGTTGACCTAATAATGACATATTCTCAAGATGTGAGAATTTAAGGCACGTGTCATTTAGGATCAATTCCTAAATGCTCCTGATCGATGGATTATCACGGAAATGGTGAATGATCCGGTTAGATTGGTGCACGAATCGCTTTCCTTCTTGGATAGACGAGTCTCAAATCTATAGTGTGAAGATACTGGAGCAAGAGTGCAGGTACTTGATAGAAATCAAGGATACTGAGCGTGACCAACACGAGAAGTTACTAGGATGGCTACCCACTTGTTATTGACTTACTCAAAGTTATAGTTGTGTGGATAGTTCTTTGACCTACGGTGCCTCGGCTGTTCACAGTAGAGTTGCTATAGTTTGACTGCACTAACACTCGAATACCTAGCCATTTGGTACGTTGCGGTGCATGTTGGCTATAGTAGATTCATTGTAGGAATAGGGTATGCACCAAGATGGGATCTATCGACCTCAGTAGACAGGGAGAGGTCCTATGTAGTTCATAAGACTTGAGTCCTAAAATTCATGGCCATGATAGGTGAATGATAGAAACAAGATTTCCTAAGATTTCACATGGACTCAAGTTGATTGAATCTGACATATGACGGACGAACAAGTTTGATGAGTTATCCTTGACTTGCATCTTATCGAAACTCATGACAGAAAAATCGGACTACATAGTAACTACATCTAGAGATTCATTTTTAGTTATGCTAAGTTGCCACTACATACTGCTAGGTGTCATTGATGGATTATGGGACTAATGAGAATTATTTTGGTAATCAATAATTCTTAATTAGTTGACTTAGAAAAAGTTCAAGGCCATTGAAAAGAGTTTCAATGATATTGTTGATGGAGATCACAATATATCCCGCTGCCAAACGAAATTGAACCTATGGGGTCACACATTAAAGGAATTTGATCCTGGATTGATCAATTGGGCTTGTGAAGTCCCAATTGGGTTTGTATTTGGTGAAATCTTATTGGGTTTAGGAGCACCATGCTAGCACATGGTTAAACCCAATTTCTCTTTGGACTTAGACTTCCTATTGGATGAGGATTTGACCAAGTCAAGCATGCAATTGGATGAGGATGAGGGCCAACTTTAGGCGTGGACTCTTGGAGAGAAAGGGGCGCCAAACAATTGGATGAGGATGAGGGCAAAGCCAAACAATTGGATGAGGATGAGGCCAAACAATTGGATGAGGATGAGGCCAAAGCCAAACAATTGGATGAGGACCAAGAGTTGGCCCTCATCCAAACTCTTTTAGGCGTGGACTCTTGGAGAGAAAGGGGTGCCAATTGGCGCACCCCCACCTTTCATCGTGAGAAAAAAGGGAGTGGGGCATGCGCCCCCTTCTGGATGAGATCCAGGGCACACGCCCATTGGATAAAGTTGAGGCGTGGGGTTTTTGGTTGGCACCAGGTTTCTTGGTGCAAGAAAGAGTCCTTGGCACTAGGATTTCTTGGCGCTAGGGTTGATCATAAGAGGGGCGCACACTATTTTCTCTTTTTGGCATGAAATCAGTTGAGGCCACACCCCTTGCTGTTTTAGGCAAATAATCATCAGATTTTGGCATCCAAAATTAAGGAAGTAGAGTCGTTCTGCTTAAAGGATTTGACTAGGTCAAATTCCTAAAGCACTTGGACTCCTAATCTATTTAAGAGCCTCAAGAGTTGAGGACTCTTAAGAGATCAGATCTAATGCCAACAAGAAGGGATTTCTCATGCCTTAGAGCCTTTTGCGCCCCCTCTTGTGATCACACGCCATTCCCTTCTCACGCTCCACTTTTCTTCATGCTACTTTCTCCTCTCTTCCTATCTCACGCCCACAATTAGTTGTGAGCATCCCTTGTAATCTCAGTCATCAAAAGTGTTTAATGGTTTAGATCTAAGTCAAGAAAAGGAAGAAAGAAAGATCAAGGATCAAAGGGTTGATCCAGAAGAAGATGTGCACCAAGAGGAAGAAGAAAGCAACATCCAGGATCAAGGGTTGATCCAGCAGTAGATCAGAATCAAAGAGTTGATCGCTGATCGAAGTACATGCAAGATCCCCCTTGAAGAAGGAAGATCAACATAAGAGGAGCAATCCAGATCTATCCCGAGTGGATACCCATAGAGGCCGAACGTATGTGCGGCTCTGTAAAAACCTTGCAAGATTACCACGGCAATTAGATTGCAGTGTTCTACTACCCGCGCAAAGATATTGAAATCTCTAATCTGATTTTTATTTTTCAGAATCTTAATTTCAGCATATGAACGTTCCTAGCATATATAGATTAGATATATATCGTATGCATACATGATTTAAAATTATTTTAAATCTAGATCCTTTAAGCGTGATCTATAATTTCAGCATGCATATCCAGGGTGTGCGACATCCTTCAGTTATGTCATCCGCAGGAGCCCTTGTTTATGGGATCAAGATGCAATATTTTACACGCAGCAGCGAAAATATTGACCTGTGAAGCATGGGAACAATTTCATGATTAATGCCACCAAAACACAAGGAAATATTGACCTTATGACTGCAGCTCAAGCAAATTGACTAGTCATTGCTTGCAAGAAGTTCGTGTTGCTGATCCTAACAGAGACCAATGCCGCTAAGGACAATCTAATGCTATGAGGGAGGCCTCAAGTTCCATCCAAATTAATTGATGTCAAGTGTGCTAAAAAATTAGATGGATCTGTTCCAAGAAATGAAGGGGCTGCCACCCAGAAGTGTAATTGAGCATGAGATTTAGCAACTTGGGGATGCTTTGTTAGTCAACCTAGGTCTCGCAACTCAATCATAGAGAACAAGGAAATTAAGAGGCAAGTCACCTAGCTCCTAGACCAAGGCATGATCAAGCCTAGTAACTCACCACATGGATGTTAGGAAAAGTGTTCTAAAACCAATCATTTAAGCTGTAAACGGTTGTGTTTTTGTATATGTATATGAATTGAATTTTTATTAATAAAAATTATTTTTGGCAATTCATCATATTGAATCATCTTAAAACTCCTTTCATGATGAAGTCCTTAGAACTATGATTAATCGATAAAGAAGGATTTATCGAATAGTTCTTAAACCATGTTCACGACCAAATGATACGTTATTACAAAAACAATAATGTTTATCGAATGTAGGTCATTGTATGCCATATGAGTTGGTTGTCCTCTTAATCAAGGAGTGTGGAGATATTGGTATGACATGCAGGTAAGATGTAGGAGTACATCGTCACCAAACAATGACTCACCTGCGGAGCACTTTGCTGTCAAGAGATGCTCGCAAAGAATATGGGCATAAGTGTCCCTCAGACCTGAGATCACTACGGTGACTTACAAGCAACTCACTGTGCTTTGGTGCCGGACTCTCTGTATTTCTAATACAGTGATGGAAGATTTCTGGGTATAGTCAAATACTTACAAAGTCGGTGTGTGAGTCAAGATGAGATTGATTCCTTCGGATTATAGGAGATGATGTATCACTGTATTTCAATTTAGTAAAACCTTGGCCAAGGTAATCCATGTGATTGTTACAGGATTTGAAAGGTTGAAATACAATGTGAATGACTAATGCAGGATTGACAGTTAACCCTAGGTCATCCTAAGCATTCAGAATCAAAGGAATGAATTATGCAATAACCATATGCCAAGGTTCTTGAATATTGCTTTGCAATCATTCGACATATCCAGACGTTAAGTATCATTGCTAGATAATCACTTCAATTAGTATAGGAAATAGTTCCTATACTACCGACTTAGTGTTCGCACCTATAGAGTCACGCACATAAGTCATACAACATAGAAAAGAATTGACCTAATGTCTATATGTTCAATTTGAAAGTGATAGACTTGATTAAATAAATAGATTTACTTAACTAAGAAATAAGTTAATGGTCATATGGAGTTAAATACCGGCTATGCCAAGCTAGCACTGGCCATGAGGTTCAGTTTTAATTTCGGGGATAAATCCGACATGATCTATGATCCAAGGTTTGATGAGAGATTGGTTCCAAGTCGTGATTATTTTAGATTAGATCTAACTTAATTAAGCTTGATTTAATTAAGACTTATTGGGTTAATTATCCAAGTTAGACTTGGACCTAAATCCTAATTTAATTAGGGTTAATCAACCTATTCGAATTGAGTTCAAATCAGATTCGAATCGGATTTAAATTGAACCAAATTTTATTTAGTCAACTGGTGGCTTTGACCACTGAGATTCTCTCTCATCTATGGCCGACCAAAGGGCAGTAGGGGGCTGATTTATTGCACCCCATCCCTGGTTTGTGCGACAATCAAAAAGAGGCGCAATGGTGGTGCCAATCCTTCTCCCCTATGTTTCCTACTTTGATCCTTAAGTCTCCTACTTGGATAAGGATTTGACTTAGAGTCCTATTCTATCTAGGCATCAACTATAAAAGGAGGGCTCTTGGGCATGGGAGATGAGATCTCTTGCTTGTGGGCATGAGCTTTAGGCATGAGAGAGAGAGAGCCTTAGGTGAAGACTCTTCTCTTGGTGTGTGGTTTTTGGAGGTGGAAGATCAGATCTTGCAGCCCCCTTCTTCTTCCTCCTCTCTAGTGTGGCGCCCAAAGAAGTCATCCCTCTCTTCTGCATTATGTGGCATGCACGCGAAGTAGAGGGTCCGTGCTTTCGGATCTTGCGAAGCAAAGTTGCAAAATTTTCAGCACCTCAATCATCTTTCCGCTGCACATCGAGGTATATTTCATAATTATTATGAATTTTTTTTGAAATTGAAGTCTATTCTCCCTAGTTATCATCTTGAATCAGATTCAAATCCGAAAAAGTTTTCCTTCAACTGATATCAAAGCCAGGCTTGATCTAAATGCGATTAAAAATCTAGTTATATTTATGTATGCTGAATTTCACAACTAGATTGTCACCAGAATTTTTCCTTCGAATCAGATTAGTTTTGAACTTGATTTCTTTAAAATTTTGATCTGATGTTGATTAGGTCTCAACGTAGAGGAATCAGATCTGATTTCATAATTTTCTAGTAAGCAATTAGATCGTTACATGTCTAGTTTTTCATGGAACACAAAATTTGTTTTGAACAGAATTTTTTTTATTAAGTTTAGTTCATTGTTTAAATCAGATTTTAATTTATATCTAGATTTATTTTGAATAGATTTTCGTGCTTATTTAGATCTGAAACAGAAAATTTATATGATGTATAAATTATGTTCAGATCTGAATTGATTTCTGATACGATCCTATGTTCTAATTAGTATAGACGAAAATTCTACATGCTGTCCAAATTCTGCACATAAAACATTGTGTAGAATTTTTCCTAGTAACCAAGTAATCGAATTGAGTTGATCACCATGGCCGCCTGGTGATAAGAGGAAGAAGGGATCAGATCCCTCTATTGCCCAATCGCTAGGGTTTCTCTTATGGCGTGTAAGGGTGTCGCAGTGATTACATCTCATGAAGAAGAACAATGAAAGGATTTGATGAAAATTATTTTGATCATAAATATGATTAGATGAGATCTAAAGAAGATTTATGATTTATTTTATTGCTGTTATTATGTAATATATTCAGATCTGAAATTTAGTTTCAATATCTGAAACTCATGAACATAAGACGTTTGTTAGATCTGAATTTTATGACATATGTTGTTATGATGTATATGGTGCATGAGAGTAATTTAGATCTATTTAATTCATGTTTAATGGCTGAATTATGATATGAAAAATCAGTTTTAAGATCCTTAATTATGATTAAACATGAACATATGAAACAGACCACAAAAGAACTACATGTTTTATGCTGTTGTTTCGAACAATTGAAATTGTTTCAACTCTACACTTAATTAAGAATTAAAAGTAGAAATATTAGATCTAGAATTGAGATTTAAGATCTAATGACGTTGCATAAAACATGGGTATGGGCTAGCTCGAGTTAGGTCAATAATTGGGTTAGACCTAGGTTTGAATCAAATATGGACCTAACTGAGAACTTGACTAAATCTAACCAAAAATTAAATTAGATTGGGTCGAGATTTCTCTAAATCAAACTCAATAGTTGTAGATTGATTAAGTCCATAATTTTGATCATATCAAATGGGCCTAATTGTGGCTCAGTGGTTGAGCCCGAGTCATTTTGTTGATTTAATCAAAACTTATTAACAAATTGATATCTAAGGTAAATTTGGCAGTTCGACCGATGATTTTTAATTGGCATCCTGCTTAACTGGCTATTTCGATGGTGTCTAAGGCAAGCCTTGGCTCCCACTGATCTCACTTACTTGGCCAATTTGGCTAATTAAGATTTGAGTTAGGTTGCCTGATGATTCGAGCCAACCCATGCCAATAAGGTAAATCAGTGTAACTGATTTAGGTGCCCATGGACCAGTTTGTCTCATGACTTGGTGAAGTCAGTGGAAGGGTTTTTTGAAATAACTAGTCGATCTCTTCTCTTATTCTCAAACACAATAATGAAACCCGCTAAATTATTATGTCCTTAAAATGACAATATTATGGGGACAACAAGATCATAGCCTTCCATTAAGATGGATGGTAACGGGTCCAATAGTTTAGTTAAGCATTGGAGGCGCCACACATCTGGTGTTCATCTGATTATTGGAATTATCATTCATGATATGATGATTCAGTTGTGACTTTCTTATGGATGGTCAAGTTGGCCAAGCCATACCCCAGCCTAATCAGTTGTGAGTTAGATGCACTGAGTAGGTCATGTTAATAGTCGGACCTAACCAGACTTTCAGTGGAGGCGCCATATGCTTGTTGAAGGGATATCTAGGGCAAAAATATTATTAGAAATTGTTTGGAGAAACAATTGGTTATGAATCTACCCATAGATGCATAGCGGTTAGCCGAGCCACACTCGGACCCATGTGCAGTCTATGTGGATTCTAGTATCCGCTAATGAATTAATGTAATTCCTTGAATTAGAGGTAGAGGCTATCAATTCATACAAAATAGTAGAACCTTTAAACTAAAGTACAAGTCTTTATGATTTAATAATTCAGATACTAATAGGTCGTGTTTTTTTTTATGCAGTCATTGCTAACACTTTGTCGCTCCGATCACTGTTGAATAGTGACAAGCTTATGGGACCAAATTTCGATAGCTGGTATCGAAAGCTCAAAATTGTTTTGGAGCATGAAAGGATCCTATATATTCTTACGGATTCGGCACCTGATGAACCTACTGCCAATGTATGTGGTACAGCAAGAGATACATATCAAAAGTAGCTCAATGATCGTACAACTGTTTGATGCATCCTAATAGCTGCCACGAATGATGAGTTCAACCCAAAATTCGAGGATGCTTAGCCGAAGGAAATGCTTCAAATGTTGAACGAATCCTTCGGTACCTCTGAGGATGCAGAGAGGCACAAAACGTATTGTGCTATCTTCAACGCTCGTATGCGAGAGAGGGTGTTGGTTACTGATCATGTACTGTACATGATCGAGCAAATCGAGCATCTGAGCAAACTCGGTTTTTCTCTACATGAACAGTTAGGGAAGGATGCAATTTTGAATTCGCATCCTAAGTCCTACCTCCCCTTTCTCAGTCATTATAGAATGACGAAGCCTGCGGTGAACTACCATGGTTTGCTAGGGTTACTGCAGTCTTTTGAGAAGGACCATCAGCTCCTAAAAGAGCCAGTGCATGTGGTAGGACAATCATCAGCAGGTCGTCCCTTTAAGAAAGGGATAAAGAAAAAGTAGGTGCAGAAGAATAGTTCTGTGGCTTCTAAATCCTATCAGCCCAAGAAGCCCAAAGCATACCAAAGTCAGGCAGAGTGTTTCTTCTGCAAGAAGCTGGATCACTGGAAGAGGAATTACCCTCTTTATATAGCATCCCTTAATCCAAACAAGCCAAAGAGAAATAAGCAAAAGATTGCTGGACAAGGTACTAATACGATAACACCTTGTAATTTTTCTATTTATGATACTACTACCTGGATATTGGATACTATAAGTTCTATTAATATTTGCAATTCGTTGCAAGAACTTCAGGTTAGTAGAAAGTTCGAGGATGGCGAGCGATTCCTAAATGTTGAAAATGGAAAATCTGTTCCAGTTCTAGCCTTCGGAATAGTTTAGCTTGTTCTTGGTCCTAATGTCATTTCTTTGGATGATTGTCATTATTATCCATCTTTTCTTTTAAATATTATTTCTGTAGGCCTTTTGGCCAAAAACGGTTATAGCTTTTTAATAAAAAAAAATATTTGTGATATCAAGGTGAATGGTGTTACTATAATGCATGGATAATTAAAGAATGACATTTTTATTTTATCACAGCCTATTAGTATAATGTACACATTAAACAAACGCCTAAAGTTAAATAATATCAACGATACCACCTTTGGCATTATCAGCTAGGTCATATAAACAAGAAAAGGATAAACAAGTTAGCTAAAGAGGAAATTCTTGATATCAATGATTGTGAATCATTGCCCACTGTGAATCATGTCTTCTTGGTAAGATGACGAACTCGCCTTTTAAAAGAAAGGATGAACAAGCCGGAGATGTTCTAAGTCTAATACATAGTGATGTATGTGGACCCATGAACGTAAGTGCATGAGGTGGATACAATTACTTCATTTCTTTCACTGACGACATATCGAGGTATAGATGTCTATCTTATGAAACATAAGTCCGAATCATTTGAAATGTTCAAACGATTCCGTAGTAAAGTAGAAAAACAAACTAAAAAAGTATTAAAACTCTTCGGTCAGACTGAGGAGAATATATACCTCACCAGAGAGCTTCTGATATATCTAGAAGAGAATGGGATTCTCTCACAATGGACACCTGAAACACCACAACATAATGGCGTGTCAGAAAGGAGGAATCAAACTCTGTTGGACGTTCGATCCACGATGGGGTTTGCTAGTCTGTCGATCTCCTTTTGGGGATATGCACTTGAGTTTGATGTTATATTCTTAATAATGTTCCGAGCAAATCTGTCACAAAAACTCCATATGAGATATAGACTAAGCGTAGGCAGACATTCTCTAACCTTCAAGTTTGGGAATGTACAACTTATGTAAAACATTTAAAGATAGATAAGCTTAGACCAAGGTCTGATAAGTGCTTGTTCATAGGATACCCAAAAGAAACTAGGGGATATTACTTCTACCTTGTTGAAGAATAAAAGATGTCCGTCAGCAATAAAGCAGTCTTTTTGAAAAAGAAATTCTTTAGAGAACTAATGCTACTAAAATCAAACTTGGTGAAGTTTGTGAGGTAGAAGAACTGACACAATCACATACAAAACTGGATTTCATTGGAGAATCAAACTCAGAGCCCGTTGTAGAGGCAACTTTAAGGAGATCCGATAGAGTACCACATCAGCCAAACAAATACTACAGTTTCTTGGTTCGGGATGGTAATCCTATGGAACTGGATGAGAACGACGAGGATTTGATCATCTATATGGATGCCATGCAAAGGCTTGACTATAAGAAATGGCTTGATGCTATGAAATCCAAAATGGAGTCCATAAAGATCAATGGTGTATGGACACTCGTTGATCCACCCAAAGGGATAAAACCCATAGGATGCAAATGGGTTTTCAAAAGAAAAAGAGGAGCAAACGAGAAGGTGGAAACCTATAAAGCTCGTCTAGTTGCCAAGAGATATTGTCAGGTATTGACTATGCTGAGATATTCTCTCCTATGGCAATGCTCAAGTCCATTCGGATTATGGTAACTTTTCTACGTCTTTTTCGATCTCCCCCCGCCCCCTCTGTCTCTATTTCTCTCTTTTCTTCTCCCGATTCACTTCCTTTGCCTGTGTTAGTTCGTGCCGGTTCAATCTGGTACAAACCCGAATCGACCCATACTACCGACCGGCTAGCACGAGTTCCGATACCAAGTCTGTGAACCTTGGTTCAAAGCATCCAAAAACTTGGTATAACAAGATAGTACCTTAGGATCTACCTAGCACATATGCTTCCCTCCTGTTTAAGCTTTGGCATCCTTACCGACCTAAAGGCACCATCTCAAACACAATCACACACCATGATTCGCTTGTAATGAGCCCCAAAATGCCCATGCTACAGCATCGCCTAGTCCACATGGGTATGGGCCAAGTCTGCTCAGATACATTTATAATGGTCCAAGACTTCACCTAAAAAGGTTAGCCAAGAAATTGTATTTCAGGTTTGTTCGCCACATAACTCTAAATGCACAAGCAATGTGGGACTAAATAAATGCCAGCATGGATCCTCACATTTGGGATGATAGTTTGAAGTTTGAACTATCTTCAATTTGCCTATCATAGAGTTATTTATGGTTTTACCTGGAAGACATCTTTTGAGGCTTATTTAGGTTATTTGCCACAGAGTCCATTCAATCTAAAGTTCATGGTTAGTATTGAGCCAACGAGCAACAAGCAAGGAGACAAGGCACAAGCTCAAAGATTTCCAGAGAACACCATAAAAATGTAGTAGGAGGTTAAGGCTCACAACACACAACAACACATAGGGAAATGACAAGCATCGAGTGAAGTGCAACTTCCAAGAGGGGGAGCTTGCCTAGCTTCATGTAAATCAAAAGAGATTGAAAGGTGGATAGACAAAGCTGAAAGCACTTCATTATGTCCCTCCAAAATTTTGAAGACTGAGAAGAATGCTTTCAAGCTTGATTTGGTGGCTTACATGCAGACATACTTGGTCATCAATGCTGAGGACCTAAAGCTGCTTGAGCCAACATATGCAATACCGATACCAGTCTCCATACTAGTTGGCCAGCAGTAAGGTATGGTACCATGCCATGCTGTCCTAGCGTGCACCGACAATAGAAAATTAGAGGGGAAGGGGAAGAGGGAGAAGCAGAGAGAGGACAAGAGAAAGAGGGAGGGAAGGAGGGAGAGGTAGAGAGAAGCCGACAGAGGTGGAGGGCCAAAAGCCCTTATCAGCCCTCCTCTACTTGGAGTTCCCTATTTGAACGAAACAAGGGATCTTTTTTCAATTTTCACGATTAAAACTGAAGTCAACAACCCCCCTGTTTCAGTTGTGAAAATAAAAAAAGACACCCCTATTTCATTCGAAACATGAAACAAGGGAACCCTATGGGGAGGAGGACCGATGAGGGCTTCTAGCCCTTCTTCACCTCTCTTGGCCTCTATCCTGCTCCTTCTGTTCCCTTCCTCTCCTTCTCCCGCCCTCCCTCCCTCCTCCCTTTCTTTCCCTTTCTCCTTCTCTCTCTCCCCTATTTTGCTAGATTTCCAAAATGGAGGGGCAGAACCATGCCAATCCACCCCTCCATATGGCTCAATAAACCCCAAACCGGGCAATTAAGGGTGGTATAGAATTCCTTGGTTCGAACCTTCTATGCTAGATGAAGACCAAGGTCATGAACTAGTGCTACCAGCTATGGACAACCTATAAATAAAGCAAGAGAGGCCGCTGCACTTTCAAGAGAAAGGTCACAAAAAACAAGCATTAGAGGATCTAAGTCATTTTGGATTGACTGTAAGGGCAAAATTTATAGCAAAGCCAAGTGGTTCAATTGTGAAGTAACGGAGCCAGAGTTTCCCTACCCTCAGGTTTGATTTAGTAGGAGCTGAACTACCCAAACAGGTCAAACCTTGATCCAAGAGAATCACCAGGCCTACCATGAACCACTTTAGCCACTTTGGGCATGTCTAAACAAGGTCGGGAGCAAGATCCACTGAATTTAGGGCCTATTTCTGCAACAAAACTTCAGGAGGGTGGAAACTTTAAATACATAGTTTCTTTGTGGTGCATTTTTTAATCGAGCAACTTTCGTGATTTACAATGTGACAATCAGCTGACAGGCCTGTCAAGATTTGAACGACCCTGTTTTTAGGCTGTTTCGGACTTTGAAATGACCGATCAAACCAAAATTTGTCATTTTTGAAAACTTTTGATTGGAGCATATCTTTCAATTTGGGAAAATATGAGCAGCTTGACAAAAGGTGAAGTTGATGCAAAAAAAAAAAAAAAAAAAAGGATCTAACTCCCCAAGGATTTTAGAATTTTTCTTGCTGCTTGCTATTTTAGGAAAATTCTAACCTCTTTTAACTAGAAAAGGAATCTAACATGGATTTAGGGACTAGAACCTTTCTAGCATATAGAGGCATTACAATTACTTATATTATTCAATTAGTGAAAAAACAGGATTTAGAACCTCCATAATTCTCTTTATTTTTCTTATTTTCTGAAAGAGTGCAAGTTGAGTAAATTGAAGGAATTACTTCCTTCTCTCTTTAATTGGATCAATGCCAGATGGTGCCCTCTAGGAATGGCCTCTATCCCATTACTTCCACAATTTCTTTCACCCTAGGCTTCTTCCCCTTCCCTCCAACCCCTCTCCCACTTTCCCTTTTCGCTTCCTTTCCTTCAGTCTGATTCTCTATTTCTTCATGTGTTTGTTTGTTCCCCAAAACATGGCCAAATGCAAGAGAAGGGCTTGTTTAGTAGTTTTCCTTGCAACCAGGTTTAATAATTTTAACCCATTTCCACCCCTAAAAATTGAGAAGAACATCATGCTAAAAGTCTAAATTTAGAATTAGCCCAACAAAACTAACAATCAATTTCTAGTTGTGGGGAACTAATGAAACATATATTTAAATCTAGTATTAGAATCATCTTAAATCTATGTTACTGTATTAATATAATGATACCATGCTACATTCAAGAAAACATATTCTCAAGAAAAAAAGACTTATTCTTGGATATGGGGTGATTTTTTATTTCTATTTTTGTTGTTTGATAAAAGTGAAAATACATGCTGTTGGGGATAAACCCCACTCCCGCCGAAGTCCAGTCTGATGCTTAGCCTGATGCAACTGGTAATCATGGAAGAGCTTCGATCAAAAATTCTCCCTCCAGCGGCCGAACCCCAGCCGAACTCCTCAGCGACCGAACCCCAACCGAACTCCTTCAGCGGTCGAGCCCCAGCCGAACTCCTTCAGCGACTGAACTCCTCCAGAAGCCAAACTCCTTTCGGACCTCTCCTTCAGTCGGATTCCTACAAGAGCCGAACTCCTTCCGGATTTCTCCTTCAGTTAAGTTCCTCCAGGAGCCGAACTCCTTCCGGATTTCTCTTTCAGTCAGATTCCTCATGAGCCAAACTCCTTCCGAACATCTCCTTCAGTCGGATTTTTTCAGGAGCCGAACTCCTTCCGAACATCTCCTTCAATCGGATTTTTTCAGGAGCCGAACTCCTTCCGGACATCTCCTTCAGTCGGATCCCTATAGGAGCCGAGATCCTTCCGAACCTCTCCTTCAGTTGGATTCCTCTAGGAGCTAAACTCCTTCCGAACTTCTCCTTTGGTCGGATTCCTCGAGGACCCAAACTCCTTCCGGACATCTCCTTCAGTTGGATTCCTACAGGAGCCAAACTTCTCCTTCAATCAGATTCGGAACGCCTGCTCCCTCCGGACGGTTACGACTGTCATTATCAGTCTATTATGAGCGACACCTCTCTCCGTAATAAATTCCACGTGGCCCAGAGCGGCCCACTACCGAACGGTTACGACAAGCTTCGTCTATAAAAAGAAACCCTCCAGATACGTTTTCTCTAAGCTCTCTTCCCCTTTCCCAAAACTCTGCCGAATTCATACACGAGCACTCCATTTCTGTTGGCCAGAAGAGCTGACTTGATTGTCAGAGGGTCCTGTCGGAGCCACCACCACCGAATTCGGATGGAACTTTGTTTTGCAGGTCACCGACGGCGACCTCATCTTCCCCAACTCCAGCTCGATCCGGCGTCAACTAGATTCTGCACCAACAGGATTGGCGCTAGAGGAACGACCCTCTGTTCCTGAGGTTCTCTTGATCTTAAAGGAGTGCTCAGCAGCGGTCTCTCTTCTTCTCTAAAGTTCTTTCCAAAAAAAAATTGCCTCCCAGGAAAGCTTCGACTCGGCGATCAACGACCTCTGCAGCCAGATCCCGTCCAAATCAATCCATTCCCACTCCAGCTTCGGTAACTCAAGCTCCACCTGCAGCTATAGTGAATGCGGAGCAGCTCAACCTGCTGGTCCAGCAGGTTCGCGGTCTCACGGAAGCAGTGCAGGCCATATATCGGCAGGCTCCAGCGCCAATTCAACTAAAGCAGGCTCTTCCGGAGCCCCATGATCCGGTTGGGGGACGGTCGATTCGGGCTAGCCGACCGGTGACCTCCGAAAAGAAAAAACAGAGGGTAGAGAGCCATTGTTCGAACCATGATTCAACCCCGGGGGAAGCTTTGCTCTCGTCCCACCAGAAAACTCTGGAGATCAACGATCGTGAAGATCTCCTAAATCAAAGACTTCAGAAAATGAGCCGACAGATTGAAGAACTCCGCCACGTCGCCCTGACTCCCCATGACGACGTCTGCACCGATCCCCTTTTCTCCTCGAATTATGCAAAAGTCCGTTCCGCTGAACTTCAAGCTTCCCCAACTTGAAAGCTACGATGGAACTTCTGATCCAATCAATCACCTGAAAGCCTTCCGGACCATGATGCTACTCCACGGCGCACCAGACGCCATCTTATGCCGAGCTTTCCCATCTACCTTAAAGGGAGCAGCAAGAAACTGATACTCGACATTGAAGCCAGGTACGATCTTTTTATTTGATTAGATAAGCCATCAGTTTGCGGCTTAATTTGTCAGCAGCCGACGTCTCCGTCGAGGTTCAGATTCTCTGATGAATATTAAGCAAAAGAAAAAAAAATCTATCCAGACTTATGTTACCCAGTTTAATGCTGTTGCATTAGAGATCCGGAATCTGGACCAGTCTGTTGCAATGGCCGCACTCAAGGGCGGCCTTCAGAAGAACGATTTGCTGTTCTCCCTGGAGAAGTACCCCAGGAACTTTGCCGATCTACTAGCTCGGACTGAGGGATATGTCCGTGCAGAAGAAATCTTCAAGTTGAAGGATGAAGAAGCCGCAGGAGAACGACGGGCGGGCAAGTCTAATAGATCCGCCATTGAAGGAGGGCCAAATGAAGTTCGACCGCGCTTAAGGACTCCCCGCGAGTGCAAGCGAGTCCGAACTCCTCAAGCTCATCATCAAAGAAGCTCCGACAGAAGGGCACGAAGAAATTCTCCCCTCCGAAAGATTCCACAACTATGCCCCTCTTAATGCTCCTAAAACTCAAGTTCTGATGAAAATTAAGAATCAACTACCAAGACCAGAATAATTACGATCTTCCCCAAATAAGCGTAATCGAAGCAAGTACTGCCTCTGCCATCGTGACCACGATCACGATACTGAAGAATGCATTCAGCTCCAAGACGAAATCGAGGAGCTCATCAGGAGAGGCCGGCTGGGTCGATTCCTCAGACGCCAGCCTGAAGCAGGAGGAGAGCAACCAAGGGCTCTTTCGCAACCGGAGGAGACCCAGAGGGAGGGGTCTTAAAGAAGCCAATCCCTGCATGGAAGTATCAATACCATGGTCGGGATCAATACCATGGTCGGAGGACATCGGCAAGAAAAGATATTAAAGAGCTACATAGTGTCAACATTAAAATTTTGAAAACTTGTAATATCGTTAACCACTTTTCAATAGAGAATTCTTATTTCAACATTCCTTTCTTTTGTGAATTATAACAGAAAAAGATTAAGCTGGACTTCTTTTTTAGGGCAAATAGAAGGCTTCTGGTACAAAAGATAAAATCTCCCCCAAGCTCCAACTTCAACCTCGGCTGGAGATAAGATCTCTCCCGAGCTCCAACCCTTCAGCAGGAGATAAGATCTCCTTCAACCATGACTGAAGATAAGATCTCTTCCGAGCTCCAACTTCAACCTCGGCTGGAGATAAGATCTCGTCCAAGCTTCAACCCTTCAGCAGGAGATAAGATCTCCCCCGAGCTTCAACCTGAATGGGTGCAAAGTCCGAAAGAGGACTTCGACAGTCACCTTTTTTGTACTCTTTTTCTTCGAATTTTGAACTCGAAAGTGGGAAGACTATTGTTGGAGATAAACCCCGCTCCCGCCAAAGTCCAGTCTGATGCTTAGCCTAATGCAACTAGTAATCATGGAAGAGCTTCGATCGAAAATTCTTCCTCTAGCGGTCGAACCCAAGCCGAACTCCTCAGCAACCGAACTCCAGCCGATCTCCTCCAGCGGCCAAACCCCAGCCGAACTCCTCCAACGGCCAAACCCTAGCCGAACTCCTTCAGCGGCTGAACTCCTCCAGAAGCCAAACTCCTTTCGGACCTCTCCTTCAGTCAGATTCCTATAGGAACCAAACTCCTTCTGGATTTCTCCTTCAGTCAAGTTCCTCTAGGAGTCGAACTCCTTCCGAATTTCTCCAATCGAATTCCTACAAGAGCCAAAGTCCTTTCGGATTTCTCCTTCAGTCAAATTTCTCCAGGAGCCAAACTCCTTACAGACCTGTTCTTCAATCGGATTCTTACAGGAGCCAAATTCCTTCCGAATTTCTCCTTCAGTCGAATTCCTCCAGGAGCCGAACTTCCGAATTTCTCCTTCAGTCACGTTCCTCCAAGAGCCAAACTCCTTTCAGACACCTCCTTCGGTCACGTTCCTTCATGAGCCGAACTCCTTCCGGACATCTCCTTCAGTCGAATTTCTTCAGGAGTCAAACTCCTTCCGGACCTCTTCTTCAGTCGAATTCCTACAGGAGCCGAGCTCCTTCCGAACCTCACCTTCAGTCGGATTTCTTCAGGAGCCGAGCTCCTTCTGGACTTCTCCTTCAGTCGGATTCCGAACGCCTGCTCCCTCCGGACGGTTATGATTGTCATTATCAATCTATTACGAACGACGTCTCTCTCCATAATAAATTTCACGTGGCCCAGAGCAGCCCACTATCGGACAGTTACGACAAGCTCCGTCTATAAAAAGAGACCCTCCAGATATATTTTCATTAAGCTCTCTTCTCCTTCCCCAAAACTCTGCCGAATTCATATCCGAGCACTCCATTTCTATTAACCAGAAAAGCTGACTTGATCGTCGAAGGGTCCAGCCGAAGCCACCACCACCGACTTCGGACGGAACTTTGTTTTATAGGTCACCGACAACGACCTCATTTTTTCCAACTCCAGCTCGATCCGGCGTCAACCAGATTCTGCACCAACACATGCAATAAGATCATGATACCACTAAACTGGAAGCTCTTAATACAGTGCTAAAAAATTTAAGACTTTTAGATATTTTATTTATAATTTTCATTTTATTGTTTTCTATTTGTAATTAATAACAATAAATGTATTTATTGTCATTGCCATGGTTCCTTTCTAGTGGAACTAGCAGTTGATTTGATCGCTCATAAAGGGCCAATTTCATGGTTAATCAGACTTTTATAACATGAGAACCAAGTTGGCCTATAGATTGGCTAGTAGACCCTACCTAATTAGATTTTTTGTTTTTTTTTCAAGACTCGTAGGATGGGTTTGGGTCAGGGAAAAAACATTTTTGAAAGTGCGAGAGATCCAGATCACACAAAACGTCAACCATGGCCTAGCATATGGACTAAGCAGGTCTAGCATGGGATGAACATAGGATAACCTAATGCTTAAATCAAGTCAATCCTTAAAACTAAAACTGAGATCCCTGGCCCCTCTATCACTCCCCCACCCATGCTAAATTTGGTAAATGGAGATGCTTAGATAAAAAATATCACTATATGATGGTACCAAACTTGTTTATTTTTTTCACTCACCTAATTCATGTTATTCTCCAAAATACGTAATTCATGACCGTCAAGTATTTGAAGCAGCATAGATCATGATTAAATGTGTGGATCTACAGTTGGGATGACCCATCAGTGGGTTTTAAATAATTGGTTTTTAAGAAATATTTAATTGCATACATATAAAGGTTAGCTGAACTGATACCAAGACTCATACCGGCTGACGATTACTTTGGCATGATACCAATACATACTATACCAAGTTGAGGTGTACCAGAGATGAAAGATTGGATGAACAATAGGGAAGAGAGGGAGAAACACTAACCTTATCCCTAACCCTAGAAGGAGGAGAACCAGGGAGAGAGGGAGGAAAGGAAGAAGAGAAAGAAGGAGAGGGAGAAGAGGGAGGAGGAAGTTGTGGGGAGAGAGAGGCACACCAAGGAGAGGCAATAGCACGGTGTCAATGTCAACATCAATCAAAGGCTTGAGAATTGTGCTAAATCAAGGGAAAGGGCAGCATCGATCAAAGTGGAGACTGTCCGAATTGTCAAACAAGGGATAGGGCATCAACATCGGCATCAATCAACATAAATCACCAGGAGAGAGAGAACCAAGAGAAAGGGAAATCCAGAAAGAAGCTTCAAGAGATTGCTCAATGGTTTTATATAAAGAAAAGAAAAAAGAAACTAGATCAAATCGAATGCCTGAACCATGTCAATTACCAATAGTCTAATTCGGTACGTCTCGAACAGCCTGGTTTGCATGGTTTAGCGAATATACACATCTGCATACATGGTTCACCATACCGATATATGCCATAGTAATGCGTATTGCCCCATACCAGGCATGCCAATCGACTCCTATACTGGGCATATTGAAACCATACTAGCATGGTACCCATGCAAAGTCTAGTAGTGAGATAGTGAACCTTGCCCATAGATGGATATATATGTACATGCCAAATTGACTCCCACACCGGGCGTATTGAAACCATACCAGCATGGTACCCATGCAAAGTCTAGTAGCGAGATAGTGAACCTTGCCCATAGATGGATATATATGTACACATGTATTCACGAATTGAACATATTATATGCATGCATGCATGTATATGTGTAAATATCTTATTGGAATAAATCTAATTGGGCTGAAATTCAGAATTCATGATTAAGGCTTCAATTAGGGAATGATTAAATACATGCTCAAATTGATTTTGGCTAAATTTAAGTTTCAACCATCAAATAGGTTCATGATTGGCATGGATCAATGAATGGCTCAATTAGGCTTGATCAAATAACAAACAAGCTAAGCTAGATCTCAACTTTCAAGCTCAAAATTAATTGAAAGATGATCTTGATTAGCCCTATGATCGATCAAGCTGAGTTCCGCCATCCCACCTGGTTACACAATGGGCTGGAACCTGTCTAAATTGATGACCCAAAAGAAAACCAGGTCAGCTCCTGGTCATGATTGTGTTGGTCTGAATCTGCTTGCAGGCTAGAAGGCTAGAACTAAGAAGAAAGATAGCATCAGACAAAGGCATCCTTTGATTAGAATAAAAGGAGGGAATAAAAGAATAAAAAAAGAATTCTTTGCTTAAGTTTTAGTTTTGACATTTGCTATCACGAGGGGGTCATTTTTCCATCTCGTTGCATATGTAGGCCATACAATGTTGATTTTTTTGCAGGTTTTCTTTCTTTGCCTTGGGTTGGGAGAGGGAGATAGATGATAAACATAATTCTTAATGGGCCAAGACCTCAAAAATATCTTTCTGAAAAGATTAATGCAAACAATTCATTAGAAAGCATCACCATTTAAAACAATGATATCATCTTTTATATAAAATAAATATAGCATTCAGTAACAGCACGGTATATAGCATTCAGTAACAGCACAGTCATTTAAATGAATAATTACTTAACCTCAAGAATATAAAAAAGAAAATTCCAAATATAGATATATAGGTTCACAAGACAAAATACTGTTAACTCTATGATTTCTACAGATATGCAATATTACCTTCACCCTAAAACTATCAAAACTAATGAATAAAGGGCCAACATATATCAAATAGTACTCTAAATGTTGTTTTAATAACTTTTCTAAGCTTCTTTTATTTCTATTCTATAAATTTTGCTGAATTTCACGACCAAAAAATTAGAAGCATGAAGCATAACTGTCAAAAGGCCCAAATATGAAACTTCACCAGCTCAACCAAAGACAAAACAGAACCAAGTTTTAAACCTTGATAGCAATTAAAAGATCTCTAATTGTTGGCAAATTTCTCAAGTTACCTTTCAACCATGAAAAATCAAGGTGGAATTTAATAAACTGGGCATGTTAGCCACAAATCTAGATGAATTTATCCTTTATATTCATCTTCCTCATATCTATTTTCTTACTTCATGTATCTCATCTTATATCCATTACTTCATGGCTTGTCCTGTGTTATTGTAGAACATGCATTCAATTCCCTTGGACTAAAACTAAAACCCAACCATCTAAAGCAAATGATTACTCTTTTATGTACCTACCATGCTTTATACTAAATTCATCTATGAAGCACATAACAACCATTTAAAAAAGCTTTCTCACCAGATTGTATGGTTCTTGGTGTAGAAGTCAACATTCATACTTGATTAAACAAAATATTACCTGTTTCAGCCAGCATTCCTGATGTTTGTGTTCATAAATATCCGGCGAATAGCATCCAAACTCTGATGGGCAATAAACCCATATATTGCACTTCATTTGCCCTGGTTTTGCATGTTTTGCCTGATCTAAGCAAGCCTGACAACAGTCAGCAGCACTTTCTTTATGGTGAGTTAGCCCCCATCTAACAGCAGCGCCATCATAATCAGTATGAAGCTCAGCGCGGCACTCAGGAGGCAGTGGTCGACCTGGAATTATCTCCTCCCCTACAGGAATGGTGCAATGGAAAAATTAATAAACATTACTGTCATCTAGCATTGAAATTGTATCTGAGAACTATTCACCCATAAAAAAGTAGCTAAAGTAGTTGTGTACAAAAGTATTGAAACAACAGAAGGAAAAACTTGATTCAAGGACAAGGTTATGAAAAGGATTTACCAAGATCCAGATCATTCTCAGGCTTGTCATTGTTCTCTGTGTTAATAACATCAGGTGGCAACCAAAGACCAATGTCTTCTAATAGTAAAGGCCAATTAGACCCAAAGGCCCTTCGCAGCATCTCTACAATCAAGCATGTTCTCTATTTGTCAGAAGTCATGGCTAAAAAAAGAAAGAAAATAAGGAAAAGCAAATGTATCCAGGTTGGAACCAATAAAAATAAATTGGTATTCACTTTGAGAATATCGACAACGTAGCTAAAAATGGTTACGTAGCTAAAAATGGTTACGTAGCTAAAAAATGCTTATACAGCAAAGTGAAGTTTGCTTACTTGCTTCCTGCATCGAGATGCTTGAATTTGACCTGGATTTTGCATATCTTGCTTGTTTAGCTTCCTCTAGTTTCTCAACATGCCATAATTCTACTGCTGCTGCTCACAGATAATCTTCATATTAACTTGCAGGTTACAAGTTGAATGAAACCAAAGAACAAAAATTTGAAAATCTATTGAAATCAATTGAGTAGCAAAATTTTTTATTTTAGTTTTCAAATAATGCTTTCAGCTTTAATATTTGCTACAACGTAAATCTATCCTTAAGCAGGCAAGTTACTTACTTCCATGGCAAGCACATATCTACACTTGGATTTTTGTTGGCACTAAAGTATCCTCCATGTTCGAGCAGCTTGAGCGAAACATTATAGTTCTAAATTTAAAGTAGTTTCCCTTTGTCTCCCACAATATATTCCATTTTTGTGCTCTTTTTTAACCACAAAATAAAAAAACTGCTTTCGGATTCCATCTCTCACAAATTGTAAAATCAGAGGTAATCCTAAGAAGCAAAGCTTGGTCAAAAAGGATTCAAAAATCAAACCTCAAATTATTGGGATGAGGTTTCACGGCTATAATTTATTCCTTACTAACAAACTGGTCCTCTATATGTGCAATAAAGAAAAAGTAATGCACTTCACTCAGATGTCCTCCTCAAACTTACTGTGTAACATGTTGCATAATGTTTAAAACAGATGGCTCAAATATGAAACCCGGTCCCTGATAAGTTCTCTCATTTTATTCCACTGGTCTGTATAAGTAACAATTAAGGGGATGCAAGCATTAGAAAAAAAAATTTCTAAAAATAGGGAATAACTTCATTAGCAAATGGTATAATCCAGAAATATAAGGCTTGTATTGGCAGTACATAATAATATTGTAATTCAGGAGAGAGGTTTTCAACTTCATGTTAAGATACAAAAATTCGAGGGGGTACAACCAATTCAAGATCCTTCTATAGTTGCAGAACAAGATGAATATGCTTCTTGCAAGAAGGCCTTTTTGTAAGCATGAACGACCGGGATTCGTCCTTTTGGCAATCGAGCAGAGCTTTACGGGTGAAAACAGTGGTGGAAGGGGTGTGTCATTGCATCTCTTTGTGTGTGTGCAAGGGACAGATTTATGTAGGGATGTCTTGAGCAACCAATTCTGGAAGGTGGGCTACTGCCACAAATATGTGAAGATGAGGCAATTGAAAATCATCATCTATTTATCTGGTTGGTTCAGCTTCTATTTCTTCTTGCCCTTGCTCATACCAGATACAGGCATGGTGATACATGCACCTAGGTCAGTTCATCAATTTGGCTTCCCTAGACTAAAATTCTTCTCCATTAGGGAAAAAGTGGGGGTGACACAACCATTAGAAATTCTCTAAATTGAATTGTGCTGCCATTATTTTACAAGCATATCTCACATATTTATTTTTTTCTTATTGCTGGCATTTCCCAACATGAAGCCCGAATGGTTAAGAAAAGGCTGGATGGTTATGAATGCAGATGTTCCTCAAATTTCTTTCAAAATTTTTCTAGATCATAAATGTAAATCCCCAACAAACTGATCCTGAATCCTGAGTTTCATAATATCCTTTAGATCATAACTGATGAGCACCACATGCATGCATCTCCTAACATATCTTGTTCATATACATAAATAACCAATATAGATGGTTCATTACTAAAATTTTTGCAATGTTGTTAGAAACTTATTTTATTTTATTGACTTTCATCATGGGCAATCCAGATTCCTCATAAACCTAACAGACCAACAAAGTCTTCAGTCTGCTTCTTGTTTATTTTTCTATAAAATAATATCATTGAATATTTTCTTTATATGTATTTATATATATGTATGTGTATGTAAGTGCTGGTTTCTAGGCCTTTAGGCGATGTAGATCATGAAGGTTTTGATCTCCAATTTGAAGGGTATCATTGGTGCAAAAAACAGTGTTGACGCCGGAGTTGCTGGAGTCGAAGATGACGACACCGCCGACGAGACCTGCGAGAAAAAGTCCGGACTGGAGGTGGGTAGCTCCGGCAGGACCCTCCGACGCTCAAGTCAGTTCTCTGCCAACAAGAATAGAGTACTCAGGAGAATTAGAGTAGAGAGGAGAGCTTAGAAAGAAAAACGTATATGGAGGATCCTTTTTATAGGCGGAGCTTGTAATAGATTGATGGTAACAGTCGTAACCATCTGCTAGTGGGCCGTTCGGGCCACGTGGAATCTGTTATGGAGAATGAGCTGTTATTCTGTTAGGATTTGTAGGAAGTTAAGGTTAGTATGTTGAAGTTCGAATGATAAATTGGAGACTTCTATGCTTGGGAGCGAATTGTTCATGTAGAACTCAGGATTGATCTGGCCAAGCTTGGAAATCAGTCTCTAGGTTGCGAAGGACGGACTTGCAAGTCAACCGGGCTCTGCTATTGTTAGCTTTGATAACTTTAAGGAGTTTGGCTGCCTTTAGGATCGGCCTGAAGTTCGGATCGAAGGTGTGCTGCAATTCATTGTCTGTGGAGTGGCTGCTGTCCTAAGTTGAAAATTAGGCTTGAGCTGATGAAGAAGTCCTTTCACTATTCAAGCTCGTTCAGTCATCATGCATTATATAAACTGGCTAGATCTACGGTTGTCAGAGAGGGATGAAGGAGCTCGACTGCTATCTATAAAGCAGAGTGAAGGAATTCAGCCAAAATGGGATTTGATTGGGTAAAATCCTATCTGAATGAAGCCCAACTGGAAAGGAGTTCAACTAGAAAGAGTCCGGCTAGAGGAAGTTCAGCTGCCTTTAAGATTTGTTGCCAAGCAAAGTTGGACGGGTCGGGTTCTAATTATTTGGAATTCGGTTATTCATCCATTAAGGAGTTCGTCCAGCACACATGACTTGAAGGTTGACCCCCTTTAGGCTAAATCAGTTTTAGTTGAAGCTTGGCCATGACTATTGCAACTCCGAATGTGGTCGAACTAAGTTCAAGCTTCTTATTAGACTTCGGCCGTAGCTAAATTTACCCCCAACACTTGTCCCCCTACTCCCAAGTTCAAAGATCGAATGGAGTATCGAAACTGCAATTACCGAAATCCACTGCTGATCTCCCACCTTCAGAAGATGAAAAGTTTTAGCTCCTTTAGGATTGGCGCCGAAGCTTCTGACCTGAAAAGACATATCCCCCTCGAAAACTCGTCCACCACAAGGCTCTATGTACGACGCAATAACTGCTCCATCAAATGTCAGTAGTGGGCATGATGACCTAAATGCGTGGCAGATCGGGGTTGGCTGAAGAGGGTCTATAATCATAACCACCTTTGATTTTTTAGCTATTTAAATCCCTTCTCCTTCCCTGACCTCTCACTTTCGCCTGCGCTTTCCTTTCCCTCCTTCCATTCTTCACCTCTTCCGAGCACCCTATCCATTCTCCGTTGTTGTGATTTCTTCAGTCATTAACATCCCTCTCGACCATCTTCTACTTCTCCGATCGTCCTCCCGAGTTCTCCGACCGACATAGGTTAGTATCCTATCCTTTTTCCTTCGTTTCTTTGCTTTTTATTCACTTCCAGAGTTTTCGATTTTTTCGCGGGAGTTTACTGTTTTTCAAGGATTTTTAGAACTCTCTTTTCTTTTGATTTTCTGTTAAATTTTCCGAACAATTTGATCCAAATGTCATCTAATATGTCTGAGTCCAATGATTCTAGGAGCTCGTCTGGACCGAACTCCCAAAATCTAGTTCCTAGGGTTGAAACTGAGATTAAGGAAGCACCTCGTCCAATTTTTATTCCTAAAATCGTCCCTAGCTCCTTGCATCCTGAAGACCTTTCTTTGATGAGGATTCAATATGGAATTCCTTCAAAGTATGAGCTGGAGCTTCCAGAACCGAGTGGTCGAGCTTGCGCTCCTCCCCCAGGCCGCTTCTGCTTGTACGCTGAAACACTCCATGCTAGACTCCGGCTCCCAATTCCCCCTCTTATCATTGCTCTCTTTAGGTTCCTTAATATTTCCTTCGCTTTCATGGTCCCGAACTCCTTCCAGTTCATCGTGGGGTTCCTTTCACTCTGTATTTTAGCCGAGGTTCAGCCTACCATTTCTTTATTCCAAAATTATTTTACCTTCAAACACCATCCCACTGCTAAGGACTGGTGGTACTTTTCTTCCCAATTCAGCATGAAGGGGTTACTCAAAGGTGCTCCTTCTTCCATCTTCATTTCTTGCCTAACCCTAGATTTAGGACTTCCTCCTTGGGGACATCTAAGAGATTCGATCCGTCGAGCCCCAGGGTTAGAAAAAGAAGATCAAGACTCAATTAGCAAACTTGGGAATTACCGAGCTCCTTTTCCGCCCGAATTAATAAAGGATCAAACCTTGTTCAATCTCGGCCTAAGCCCCTTCAACCCTGTAGGTATACTTTCAGATTTTACAAGTTACTTTTCCATTCTTCCCTCTGACGACAATTTTTTCATGATTATAGAGATGGATGCGGATGAACTCCAGCAGCTTTCCAAGGAGCTCCAGGCTCATAAAAGGAAAGGCCATGCACCCGATAAGACCTCCAAGAGGGCAACGGTCGATGCCCCAAACTCCACCGTGCCTGTCGATACCACCACGGCCATCGAGGCTGCTACCGCTACTGAGGTCGCCGTTCCTCCAATGTCCCCCAGCCTACCTGCCGATGTCCCAATTTCAGAGCCTCCCATTGAAAAGAGAGAGGAAGTGGAAAGGAAGAAGAAGAGGACAGTCAGCAAAAAAAGTTTGATGCAAGACCAACTCCGACGGATCCAATGACGATGATGATTTGGGGGAGAACCCCTTCAAAAATCGAAAGGTCGTCAAATCCCTAAGCGACGGATGCACCCTGCCCGAAGTCGTGGATAGAATCGTTGATGTCGATTTCGAGCAATGCACTTGGGACTCTCTTGGGACCTACCTTGAGGTAACTACTTCGTCTCTTCTCTTCGACTTGTTCGGATGTTCTTTCCTTTGTATCACTCACTTTTTCTTTTTTGCAGATGGATTACCAATTGATCGCCAACATCAAGGTGATGAACCGTCAAAGGTCAAAGGCAAAAAAGGCCCAAGAAGATCATCAAGCCGAGATCAGTTGCCTCCTTAAGGAGAAATCTATCGAAGTTGAGGGCCTTCAGGAGACAATCCAGAGCATCGAGCAGGCCCTGGCAAGGGCGAGGGAAGAGTTTGCCTCAAAAATTGAGAAGAGAGAAAACTGAGGCCGAGGTTGCTGAAAAAGAGGAGCAGATCTTAAAATGGGTTTCAGAGGCCAAGGACTAGCCGATACAAGATTTCAAGGCCTCTTCAAAGATGAAGGACATAAATGTCGACTTCGGCAAAATAGCCTTCATCAAGGGGTTCAAGCTCTGCCAGAGGAACGTGGCTGAAAAGTTTTCCGAGCTCGGCCTCAGCTTTCTAGAGGGTGGATGTTTCAATGATGAAACGGGGCTGTCCATTGCAAGCGCCGATCTCCCTCCACCGAACTTCCTTCCATTATGCCACCCACCACATCATCCGAACCGGCTTCAAAGCTCGAAGCCACCCAGGAGGTGCCAAGCTCACCTGCTGCTTCTCCTCCAGAGGTTAGAGGTTTTTGACCATTGTATTTTTTTTCTTTTTTTCTTTTGTGTTTTTTCCTGTATTCGAAAACATTTTGATTAATGAAAGTAAATTTCTCTTTCACCATACCTGTGTTTTAATGCTTCATGCATTAAATGCAGTCCCCTGTTAAAGCCAATCCTCTACCTCAGGGCTTTCCTCTGAAGGCTCATTAAAAATTTGAAGAAAGAAGTTCGGCAACTTGGTAAAAAATTGAAGAAAACTAAAAATAAGCTCCAAAAGTTGAGAAAAAATTATACTGAGGCTTCCATAGAGATCAATCAACTTCGCCAGGCACATAAAAGGGATTTCAGGAAGTATGCTAACAAAAGGATAATTTGAAAGAAGAACTTGAGGAAATTAAAAAGCGTGTCAGCGATAAATCCTGGGCACTAACTACTAAAATTAGTTCCCTCATAGTTGAGCTCAATAAAACAAAGAAAAAGATTCAATTGTTGGAGGGAAGTTCGGCATGGTCTACCAACCAAGAGTATGGATGGGATTGGTCAAAAAGATTTTCCGACCTTCAGCACCAACTGTTGAATGCTGAGAGGGCGTATAACTCCTGTCGAATTGGTTGGTGCAAGCAAATTGATGATTATAGAAAGAAGCTCAAAGCAGCGAACGCTAAAGTAATGCGACTTCAGAAGTAATTGGCTGATAAGATCCAAGCTGGTCTGAGTGGAGACTTGGACGAGCTTCTCTCCTTAAGGAACACTCTAGAGAGCTTGTCCACGGCATATGGAAAAGACCAGACAGAGCTGCGAGAGTTGAAGATGCAAATGGTTTATCAGAAAGATGCTATAAAAGATGCCGAGGCTGAATCAGCCATTCTAAGGAAGAGGCCGAGGGAGGTTGAAGAAGACTTCCACAGGTCTCAAAAGTTATTAAGTGAGAGTTTAGCAGCAAGACAAGAACTCGAGGAGAAATTACAAGATTTGAAGCATTCCCTGGTGTTGGCAGGAGCTGGCAGTCCGAAGTCCGACTCCGAATAGGACTTTGCCTTTTCCTTCTTTCTTTTTTGCAGTCGGTCTCGAAGACCTTTGTAATAAACTTCAATTTTAATAAGATAATATTTCTTTCAATTTTCCTTTGGTGTTTGGTCTTGATTCAATGCTTGTTAGTCCTTTATCTTGTATATCTATTCCCCTTGTTCGTGAACAAAAGTCTTCAGACTTATCTACAAGCAAATGTATTTTTCCTGGAAACTGGAAGCCTTCGATCCCCCATGGGGATTTTTCCATGCTAGATGAGGTCCTAATCCTATTCCTGACATGGTTGGCTTGTCTTCCTTATTAGGACGAGCCCCTTCTCTTGCTCCTAATAAGGTTAAAAGGGCCCCACTACCTCCGGTTTAAGAACCAAAGGTTGTTCCCCATAGGGATCTTTATCCATATCAAGACAAGGTTCTCTTGTTCCTGACATAGTTGGCTATCTTCCTTATTAGGACGAGATCCTCCTCCTACTCCTAACAAGATTGCCAGGGCACAAAAGAGCCATTGAGAGGGCCTCTCGCCATTACCTCCGATTTAAGAACCGGAGGTCTTCTGTCCCCCGTGGGGGTCTATCCATGTTAGGACGAGATTCACCTATTTCTGACATGGTCGGCTATCTTTCTTGTTAGGACGATGTCCTCCTTCTGCTCCTAACAAGATTGCCAGGGCACAAAAGGACCGTTGAGAGGACCTCTCTCCATTACCTCTCATTTAAGAACTGGAGGTCTTCTGTCCCCCGTGAGGGTCTTTATCCATATCAGGACAAGGTTCTCCTCTTGTTCCTGACATGGTCGGCTATCTTCCTTTGTTGCTCTAAGAATTAATTTTGATGATTACAAAATATTTGAGGAGATACTAATAATTTTGCCTCGAAGAAAAATCAATTGTGTTTCAGGTTCAATAAAAAATTTCAAGTTTCCTAAAGAAAGATGATGAGAGGCAAAATCATAAATTTCATAAAATTGGAGAAAATATATTTCAGAAGCCTCAACAACAAGCCTAGAAGATTTCTGATCTATTGGAGGCAGTTTTATAAATTTTGAATGCATAATTTGAAAGAAAATCAGAAAGAAAAATGATGAGAGGCAAAATCGTAAATTTTACAAAGTTGGAAAAAATCTGTTTCAAAAACCCCAAGAGCAAGAATATAAGATTTGTGATCTATTGGAGGCAATTTCATATTTTTTGGATTTATATTTTGAGAGAAAATTAATTTTTAAGAAAAGGGTCGACCCTTGTCAAAGGGGCAGATTGGCACACCAAAGGAAACGACCCCTAAGTCATCCCCTGTGCCAAGGGTCAACCTCTGCTGTTCCAAAGGCTAGAAATGCAGAAAAGCAGGTTTTTCGGCTTTCTGTCACAGAGGTTGACCCCCAAGTTGACCCCTATGTAGGGGACGACCTAGGGGTCGACCCCTACGACGAAAAAAGTCAGCAACGGCTATTTTTCAGTCCTTTTCAACTGCATTTAATGCTCCAAAATGGATCTCCAACGGCTACAAATTGAGTCTGTTTTCTCTCCAGCCATCATAGAGGATATAAAGGCTTTCAAAAGGAAGGAACAAAAAGAGAGATTCAAGCATTCATTTCAACCCTAAGCAAAAAGCCCTCTTCAAGTAAAGAAGCTTTCGTTTCAAATTCACCAACCCCTCAAAAGCTCATTCAAGCCTTCAACAACTTTAAGGAAAATCAAAAAAGCTACTTCCTTAATTGTGTAAAGTATTTTTAACATTTATTTGCTCATTAAAGGGGCTAACTTTGTATTTCATTGTCATTAACTCTTATACTCTATTTTCATATTATTTTAAGTTTTGGGGGTTCCAAAACTTGGGAAGGTCTCTCCGAATCTTGAATCGGAGTGTGTAGGGTTGGCTTGTACCCAGAAAACAAGTGTGCTAGCTTGGGATAGTTAGGGTTGGAGGTTTCCAACTGCGTATTCAGGTTGAATACGGTTAGTGGATTTAAATTCCCAAGTAGAAGCTTGGAAAGTGGATGTAGGTGCAAGGTTGGCACCGAACCACTATAAATATTGCTTGTTTATGGTGTGCTTGCTCTCTCTCCATCCTTATTTTCTTAAATACTTGCTCTCTTACTATTTATCTTTTCATCTCACTTAAATCACCCACCACATACAACTTGCATAACATTACATAATCTTTGTAGTTCTAAATTAGCTTTAAAATTTTAAAAATCCAATTCAGCCCCCCTTGGATTGCATATCTGGGCAACAAGTAGTATCAGAACAGGTGCTCTATTATTAGTTATTGATTTAACCGTCAAGAGCCAAAGATCTTAGCAATTCAAAATGGAATCTTTTTTTAATAATGGACATTTTATAGATAGACCCCCATTTTTTGATGGCTCAAATTATACTTATTGAAAATCTAGAATAAAAATATTCATTCAAACACATGACTATAATTTGTGGAAAATTATGATCAATGGCCTACACACACCCAATGCATCATGATAAAGAAATGATTCAAATGAATGCTAAAGCAATGAATTTACTTTATTGTTTATTAGACATAAATATTTTTAATGTAATTTCTTCATATAATTCAGCAAATCAAATATGGAAGAAATTAGGAACTACTTTTGAGAGAGCAAATCAAAGAGAAACATCAAGCTCCCAACAAAAAAAGAAAACTCACCTCAACTCATGTCTCATGGTGCATGACGATGAAAAGAAGAAAAGAAAGAAACAAAAGAAAAAGAAAGCATTAATTAAGCAGGAGCAAAGCAAAGAAGAGAAGAATGAGAAAGAGGAGAAATGTATAGAAAGTTGTTGCCTCATGGCTCAAAATAATGAGATGTATCATGAACACTCCTCTGAATTTACTTTTAATGAATTATATGAAGCTTTTAATGAGTTAATGGATGAACACAAAAAGATAAGGCTACAGAATAAAGAACTTAAAAAATCTAATCTATCTTTGGTTGAAGAGAAAAATAAAATTTTGAATGAAAAAGAAGATCTATTAAAAAATATAAAAAACATGGGCAAAGAAAAGAAAAATTTCTTGAAATAAATTAATTCTTCAACTAAAGAAAAGGAAGAATTGATTAAATTTGAAAATTTGTTAGTTGAAGTAAATGATGAGCTTAAGAAGAAAAATGATACTTTAAAATTCTTCTTAAAAAAAAATGAGATAATTTCAAATGAGAAATTAATTTTAACTCAAGAAAATCTGAACCTAAGAAATGAAATTGCTAAGTTAAAACCCATGGTAGAAAAGTTCAGTCTTAGCTCAAATAAACTTCAAATGATACTTGAAAATCAAAAGACCATTTATGATAAAGCTGGCCTAGGCTATAATCCTCTTAAGAAACAAAAATTTCTAAAAAACATCTTTGTGAACTCATCAAGCAACAAGTTTTCTAATATTACTTGCTTTAAATGTGGAAAAGTAGGACATAAATCCTATACATGTTTTTCTAGTAAATCTGAAAATTCAAATGTGAAGAAGATTTGGGTTCCAAAAGAAACCATGAGCTCTCACTTTCATGGACCCACGATGACTTGGGTATCAAAAACTAGTAAATGATTTTGCAGGTATACCAAGGATCCAATGAAATAAAATGAGAAAATACTTATAGTTGGATGCCTTGGGAATGGACTTGGATGGGTAATGATATTGATAAAATCTAAACTTTTCTCACATTATACCATCAATATTTGTTTGATTAATTCTATTAATTTTAATGATCTATCATTATGATTTCATATTATGATTCCTTGCTTGAAATTCTTTTCATATGTTAGTAAGATTAATATGATTGATTGATTTTGATGATTTGAATACTTTGATTTTAAAAAATTAATATGCTCTCCTCTAAGTATCATGTTATGATATGAATTGAAATTATCTTGAAATTCAATATGATATAATAGCTTCCCCATATCAATTTTGCAATTAATAAACTTAAATTAAAAAGATGCTTAATTAGATATGAATGTTTTTTAATTACTGAACATACATGTAAAACTGATTTTTAGCATTCCCTCCATAAGATACTTAAATATTAAAATTTTTCAAAACTTTGCATGATCTAAGTATTATCTATTCATAAAACTCAAGTACTTGATGTGTTGAATTACATTGCATATTAGCTTATCCCTAAGGATTTGGAATTTCATAGTTCAACCAAAACTCATAGAGCCTATATCTAGATTTTCTTTTACATGAGTCCCTTAACTTGATAATCTTACCCTCATGATTGATTAATTTTTCATCCCCCAATTTGACTGGAATATCCTTCTTGATCATCGATTTAATTGCCTATTGATTCTTATTCAATTTGATTAAATTTTCTTGAATCAAAAACTACTTGAACTATTTTCTGCTTTAAGGAGCCAACTCCCAGTTTCATTGGAGTCGACCTCTCTTCAAGAGCCGACTCTTGATTTAGGAGTCGATCTTTTTTTGGGATTAGTTCTCCTATTTGAAAATATCCAAGGCTCTATCATTCAATTATCAATTTTCTCGAACCATAATTCCTTTCAAACCCCGCTCCTACTAAAATCAGACCTTTTCTCTTCATTTCTATTCTAATCTTGTAGTCCTTGTTCTCCAATGGCACCCCAAAAGTATTTTGCCCAAAGGAAGAGAAAGTCTAGTTTTCAAAGTGAAAGGTGTGCAGACTGAGATAAATGTTGATAGCATTGGACACACGTTACACATATACAGATCAGTAGAAGCACCTTGGATTATCTCAAGCAGCTATACATTTAAGATTTGTATTTGATCGAGATGATGATTGAGGATATTGAGAATATCAACTCTCATGCTATAGCAAATGATGATGATGAGACTCCTACAGTAGAGCCTACTGTAGTTAATATCAGGACAAGAAGCTAGCAGAGCAGCATGAACAAATAGAGACAGCTTCACTTTCACAGACCAACCATCTGGATACTAGTTCATGATTATCTGATAGACTAAATGAGGATGCATTTATTGAGAGACTCTCCATCAAGATCGTAGCGTCAGTCTGTGCAGAGCTTTAGAGGTACATATCAGAGGCACACCAGACGAGATGAGATCAGATGGAGGCATTATCATTGATCAGAGATGAGTTAGGGAGATTGTTTGAGGCACTCACTGCAGTGAAGAAGGATGTTCGCTATCGGATCCAGTCATTTGGAGATATTAGACTACACTCCTACCTAGCCTAGACCTACATCTTAGGATTATCCTGATATATACTTGCTTAAGATGCTAGGATTCCTTTCCACAGCTTTAGTGATCCTTTCAATTTATTTTTGGCATCTATATAGGATATAGCTCTCATACATTTTGCATGCTTTCATGATTTTATCTTTGTAATCACCATTGGCTAATCAATAAAAATTTCATCTTTTATGAAAATTCAATATGTTTAATATTATTTGTTTGACTCAATATATGCTTTGCTTGCAAAACAAAGGAGGAGAAATAATTGCTTGTTTAAATTAATTAAATATGCCTGAATTTGAAAGAAATAGGGGGAAAGAATTAAGAAAAGTTAATTTTCCAACATAGGAGAAGAGTTAAGAAAATCAAGTTTTCTAGCATTTGTTATGAAAAACAAAAAAAAAATTGAACTGAATAAGAGAAAATATTATTAAAATATTAAAAATAAAATTATTTTGATCTATTTATGCACTGGTGTTATTCTAGTTATTTGATTTGCTTTAGAAAAATTATTTCTATTTTACTTTTTATTCAATCATACTTTGCATGGTTTGATCCTATCATGATTTTTAATAATTAATTGGTATCAAGCTAAATCTTGAAAAATATTTTACTCCAAATAAAAATTCTAGACAAATAATTTTTGAATCTCATAAAAAATCATTAATAGGCATTTATTTGTTGCTTGACTTGTTGGTTGACTTATACTTATGCTTTCATATGATATTGTTTATTCATGTTTTGCATTGGTATCAAAGAATTCATCCTTAAGTTTCATAATTGGTATCAAACAGATTTTTTTCTATCTTGCACTCCCTTGCCTTCTTTCGGTAAAAAGAAAAAAATATTTTATCTCGAATCTGGTTTTACACAGCTTATATGATATCTTTTGAGATAAATTTAGAGAATTTTATATCTTTTCTGAACTAAATTAAGTGATATTTCTTAAGAAAAGAAAGATCTAAATTTAAATAATAAATCTCTCTATGATTTGTTTGCATGGTCTATTAGTATCAATTCAAAATGACTTATCAAAACAATTTGATCTGAACTTAATGGATTCACCTTTTTTTATCAAAAAAACTAAAACAATTGGTATCGGATTTTATCGCTTTGCACTCCATCTTTTGACAAAAAAAAATGAAGAAAGAAAAGAATGCTTTATCTCACATCTAAGTTTGCACAACCATATTTTAATATGATAATGTTTGAGACAAATTGCAAATATTTGATACCTTTTCTGAACTCAATGTGTAATATTTCTTAAAAAAATATTTTCTCAAAAAATAATAGTTATTATTATTTAAAAAAATAAATTAAATAAATTTCTTTGTGATAATATATCCAAATTTTCAATTTTGAAAGAATCTATTTATCTTGGATTTTTAAAGCTTAAAGCTATTCCTTAGCTAAATTTGAAAAGCATTTCTTTTTGAATCTACAATTTTGAGAAAAAAAATATATATATAGTATTGAAATTGTACTTTCTAAATGAGAAAAAAAATATTTCTTAAACTAAATCTTATTCTATTTTTGGTTGAGTTGTGCCGAAAGAAATAATTTTTTTTTTAAATTTGAAAAGAAATTACTTATATTACTTGATTTGTTCATCTTTGATTTAAGCATTTATATATTTTTTGACTTATAAATTCATGCTTTGATTGATTTAATTGTGTCATTATTTTTTAATGATCAATGAATATTTTAAAAAAGCTTTACATCAATTGATCATTTTGATGTTGTCATGATTGAAGACATCCTGTTGTAAACATTCCATTTCAAAATCAATGAAAGTAAAATTTTCATAAAAAAAATTTCTCAGTATCATAATCATGATTGATTATTTGATTGATGGTTAATTATTTGAAACTCAATATGCTTACTTTAAAATAAGTGCAATAGAGAAAGAAAATAATTTGATCTTAAAAGACTATTTAATTAAAAATGCCTTTATTTGCAAAAATAAGGAGAATTCATTTAAGATGAATTAATTACAAAATTGGTATCAATCAAATTTGAAAATCTAGGTTTAAAAGTCAAATTAGTATTAGTTAAACATTAAAGTGGTATCAATTAACGGTGCTTCACTTAAAAAAAAAGAGAGAGAATAAATTTAAAAATATCATGTGATGAATTTTATAGTATTCACTTTTGAAAATAGGAGACATTTGCTGCAAATTAGTATTGAAAATATCGATATTAATCTCTAATTCTCAATCATTTATCTTATAATTCTCTCAAATTTGTACTTTATTTTAATTAAATTCAAACTCTCAATCAAATATCTTATAGTCTTTTCAATTCATGCTTTCATGTGTTTATTCAATTTGATTTACTTGATTTAAAGTACTACTAATTTATAGTATTAGACATAAATTGTTCTCAAATGTTGAAACTTGCTTAAAGTGGTATCATTCATATGTTGATTTCATAATTTGATTTATCTGAACATTCTTGACATTCTTAGAGTTGAATTAAATTGAAAACTCTTCTTACTCCTAGAAATAAATTTATAAAATTTTTAATGTACAATGTAAGATCCTTATAAAATTATTTTCAGCTTTGATACTATCTTTCATACTCTTCCGATACATATATTTTCAAAATTTAATTGACTAAAACTTCTTGAAAAAAATAAAAAATAAATATTAAAATTAGTGTCAATTTTTTTCTATCATACTTCTTTTATTTGAAAATCTCTTTTTTGAAATTGAATTGAAAATCTAAATTGATGGTATCAAATAAAAATTTAACATCGGACCTACTTTCCTTGATATCAAATGTATTGAAATATCTTGAAAAGCTCTATCCCTCAAATATTAACTTGAAAAATCTGAATTAAAACTTTTTAGAAAGGAAAACAGTGATATCAATATAAATTTGATATCAAACATACTTATTTTCATATTAAATATCTCATGAAATTCAAATTTAATACCCTCTTGAAATTAAATCAAAATTTTCTAAATTTGATATATATATATTTTGAATTTTAATTGATTTTGATGATATATTTCAATGATTTGTTTGATGCATAAAAAAAAAGTGTTATGCTTGATTTCTTTGTTCAAAACTTTGAAAAGCTCTATTCCTCTTCGAGCCTAAAAAATATATATTTAAAAATCTACTTATAAAAGTTATAATCATTTAATAAGGGGGAGAGCCTTTGATATTTGAATTCAAGCAAATTTCTAAAAGAAAAATGATGTTTTAAGCATATTTTAAATCCAAAGATAAGTTTTCAAAAGAAAAATGATTTATTTGACTTTATTTTTTGAATTTGATACATCTCTCATTTGATACACTCCTATATTTTATTGATTTTGATGGTTTTCTTAATCTTCCCCATAAGCTTTTTAATGATTATCAAAAATGAAAAGAGGAATGTTAAGTATATGCTTAAGGAATTGATGCTTAAAATACTCAATATTTGATGCTTGAAATCTTAATACTCGTTGATTTGAATTGAGACATTATAGTATAATGAATATATAAAAAATGTGTAATGAACTAAAGATAAATAAAGAATATTTATGAAGTGTGCATTCATATATTTAAATTAATTACTTCATGATATGTTGGCCAATTTTGATTGTAAGTGATGCTTATTTTGTATGGCTAACTATTTGTACTTCTGATATATAATGTAAACTTCATATCACATCTTTATGTATTTTGGCTAGAACTATTTACTTAATATATGACTCATGTATTTTGAATATTGGCATCTTATTTTGTCATAAAAAGAAGAGTAAATTTTTATTTAAAATAAGGAAAGAGTAGTTTTTAATTGATGATGTCAAAAAAGGGGAGTAAATATATTATTTCGTATAAGCAATAATTATTAATTGATGATATTAAAATTACATGCTTGATGATTGGAATTTTTTTTATAGCCCCTAACCTCTCTTCTAAAAGAACTAAGTCATTTTGTAGAAACTGAGGTTTATACTATGATTTCTCTATCCTTTATGGTAATGATACACTATGATCATCTACCTGTAGGCATTGACATTATGTCTTAATTTTATAAAGCTCATATCTTAAAAATTTGCATCAATTGAATATATTTATATATTACCTTAATTTTAAACTCAAAATTCTTAATGGCATTATTTTACTTCAATGTTCTATGCATACCTTATTTTTGCTTATACTCAAATATTTTGTCATCATAAAAAAGGGAAGATTATTGCTCCAAGAATTGATTTTGATAATTACAAAATATTTAAGGGGATACTAATAATTTTGGCTTGGAGAAAAATCAATTGTGTTTCAGATTCAATAAGAAATTTCAAGTTTACTAAAGAAAGATGATGAGGGACAAAATCATAAATTTTATAAAATTGGAGAAAATATGTTTCAGAAGCCTCAACAATAAGTCTAGAAGATTTTTGATCTATTGGAGGCAGTTTTATAAATTTTGGATGCATAATTTGAAAGAAAATCAGGAAGAAAAATGACGAGGGGCAAAATCGTAAATTTTATAAAGTTAGAAAAAATCTGTTTCAAAAACCTCAAGAGCAAGAACAAAAGATTTGTGATCTATTGGAGGTAATTTCATATTTTTTGGATTTATATTTTGAGAGAATTAATTTTTAAAAAAAGGGTCGACCCCTAAGTCGATTCCTGTCAAAGAAGCTGATTGGCACACCAAAGGGGACGACCCCTAGGTCAGCTGATTGGCACACCAAAGGGGACGACCCCTAGGTCATCCCCTATGCCAAGGGTCGACCCCCGCTGTTCCAAAGGCTAGAAATGCAGAAAAGTGGGTTTTTCGGCTTTCTGTCACAAAGATCGACCCCTAGGTCGTCCCCTGCACAACTTTCGATCATAGAGATCGACCCCCAGGTCAACCCCGGGGACGACCTAGGGGTCGATCCCTGCGAAGGAAAAAGTCCACAATGGCTATTTTTCAGTCCTTTTCAGCTACATTTAATGCTCCAAAATGAGTCTCCAATGGCTATAAATTGGATCTGTTTTCTCTTCAGCTATCATAGAGGATATAAAGACTTTCAAAAAAAAGGAACAAAAAGAGAGATTCAAGCATTCATTTCAACCCTAAGCAAAAAACCCTCTTCAAGCAAAAGCTTTCGTTTCAAGTTCACCAACCCGTCAAAAGCTCATTCAAGCCTCAACAACTTTGAGAAAAATCAAAAAGGCTTCTTTCGTAATTAGTGGATTTAAATTCCCAAGTAGGAGCTTAGGAAGTGGATGTAGGTGCAAGGTTGACGCCGAACCACTATAAATCTTGCTTGTTTGTGGTATACTTGCTCTCTCTCCATCTTCATTTTTTTAAATACTTGCTCTCTTACTATTTATCTTTTCATCTCACTTAAATCATCCACCACATACAACTTGCATAACATTACATAATCTTTGTGGTTCTAAATTAGCTTTAAAATTTTAAAAACCCAATTCACCCCCCCTTCTTGGGTTGCATATCTAGGCAACATCCTTGTTAGGACGAGATCTTCCTCCTCCTAATAAGATTGCCGGGGCACAAAAGGACCGTTGAGAGGGCCTCTCCCTATTACCTCCGATTTAAGAACCAGAGGTCATCTACTTCGTTTGAAAATGAAGTTCGGCTGAATGACTTCCTATATAACTTTGCACCGAAGACAAGAAAATTGAGGTAAGAGAATTTTATTAAAATGAGATTATTTGTAGTACATCCGCAAGTTTTCTGAATTCAATGATCGCGGAAGCGTAGACCCTCCAAGCTCCTTTAGATAATATGTTCCTGGTCGGACAATTTCCACAACCTCATAGGAACCTTCCTAATTTGGCGCAAACTTTCCCTGGTTTTGTGGTTGAGAGATGTCAGCCCTTCGCAGCACCAGATCTCCGACTTTGAATGCTTTAGTTTTAAATCTATAGTTGTAGTAGCGGGCTACCTTCTGCTTATAAGCCGCCATCCTGATCTGAGCATTCTCTCATTTTTCTTCCAACAAATCAAGATTTGCCCTAAGGTCTTGCAAGTTGCTTTGTTCATTGAATGCTTCAACTCGTGCAGAAGGAAGTTCAAGTTCAATTGGGATAACTGCCTCTATTCCAAAGACCAATGCAAAAGGGGTTTCTCCAGTCGACAACTTTTGGGTGGTTCTATAAGCCCAGAGCATATAATAGAGTTCGTCCACCCATGTTCCTTTTGCCCTTTCAAGCCTCGCTTTTATTCCTTGAAGCAGGGTCCTATTTGTTATCTCGGCTTAGCCATTTGCCTGTGAGTGAGCTATTGATGTAAAATGATGAGAGATGTGCAGGTCTTCACAAAATTCAGCAAATTTTGTCCCCCCAAACTGGCATCCATTATCTGTAATAAGAGTCCGAGATAGGCCGAATCTGTAAACTATTGACTTTCAGACGAAGTCCTGTACTTTAGCTTCAGTAATTTTCGCCAGAGGTTCGACCTTAACCCACTTGGTGAAGTAATCTACAGCCACTAAAAAAATTTTCATTGTCCAGATGCCATGGAAAAGGGCCCAAGTATATCTATCCCCCATTGTGCAAATGGCCATGAAGCATTTAGGGGTGTAAATTATGTAGCTGGTTGTCTCTGAATATTCGCATTTCTTTGGCAACGATCATATTTTCTCACATAATCAGTGGCATCTTGTTGCATAATTGGCCAGTAATATCCTTGACGAAGCAGTTTGTAGGACCATGATCTGGCCCCAAGGTGGTTTCCACATACACCTTCATGGACTTCCTTCATTGCATAATCAGCTTCTAAGGATCAAAGACATCTAAGAAGTGGTAAGAAGTATGATCTCTTATACAGCTTATTCTCATATAGAATATAACGAGATGCTTGGTTTCTCAACTTTCGAGCTTCTTTCGAATCCCTGGGGAGTGTGCCATCTTTAAGGTATAAAACTAGCGGGTCAATCCAGCTAGGCTCAGGGTCGACCTGCATTATAGTTTAAGATTCTTCTGAGCTCGGGTGTTGCAAAACTTCAAAAAAGATATCTTTTGACAATTCATTTGGAGCCAGAGTAGCTAATTTGGAGAGGTCGGCCCTAATATTTTCTACCAGGATCTGCTGAATGTCAAAGCTATTGAAGGCCGAAATTAGGCTCCTTACTTTTTCCAAGTACTTCATACTTTCCTCCCGAGCTTCATAATTACTTTTGACTTAACCTACCACCCGCTGAGAATCGCTATAGACTTTCACATGATTTGCCTCTAGCTCTTTAGCTATTCTCAATCCCGCAATCAACGCTTCATTTTCTGCTCTATTGTTAGTGGTGGGGAACTCAAAGCGCAAAGCATATTCAGCAATAATCCCCTCTGGATTAATTAAAATTAAGCCTGCACCTGCTCCAAAAGCATTGAATGAACCATCAAGATACAAAGCCTAAAAGTTCTCAAGAAGATCTGCTTTTTCTTCTTTGAGATTCAATTGTAGACCGGAAGTACCATCTTTTTGATGCTCAAGCTCGGTTGAATCAGAGATAGTACATTCTATCATGAAGTTGGCCAATATTTGAGCTTTAATGGATGGCCGAGGTTGAAAATTGATGTCGAACTCGGTGAGTTTAATTGTCCATTTTGCTATTCTTTATGAAGTACCGGACCGATGAAAAATAGCCTTGATGGGTTGATCAGTAAGAAGTGTGACAGTATGTCCTTGAAAATAGGGTCGGAGCTTCCTAACTGCAATCAACAGGGCATAAATTAGTTTTTCTAATTTTGTATACCTTATTTCTGCATCTCTTAGAACTCGACTTATATAATAGATCGACTTCTAAATTTTAGCCTCTTCTCTGACCGGGACTGCTCCAATAGCTACTGGAGATACTGCCAAATACAGAAATAATTCTTCTCTAGGTTCAAGCTTAGCAAGAAGAGGAGGTGAGCTAAGGTAATTCTTCAATTTCTCAAAGGCCTGCTGACACTCTGGAGTCCAATAAAAGTTCTTGGGCTGCTTGAGCACTTGGAAGAAGGGCATGCAATGCTCCGTCTATCTCAAAACAAAATGATTCAAGACTGCAACTTTGCCGATAAAGCGTTGGACTTCTTTTATTGTTTTCGGAGCAGTCATTTCTTGAATGGCCCGAATCTTCTCTGGGTTCGCCTCAATGCCGCGTCCCGACACCATAAATCTTAGGAACTTCCCTGGAAGTTATCCCGAAAGCACATTTGGTTGGATTCAACTTCATCTTGTACTTTCGAAGGGTGTTGAAGATCTCAAGGTCGACGATGTGATTCATTGAAGATCGGCTTTTAACAAGCATGTCATCTACATAAACCTTTATGTTACGGTCGATCTGCTCTTTGAAGATCTTATTCACCAGGCGCTGGCAGGTAGCGCTTGCATTTTTTAATCCAAAGGACATAATCCTGTAACAATAAAAACCACGGTCAGTAATAAAAGCAGTTTTTTTCCTCATCTTTTGGTGCCATTCGAATTTAATTATAATCGAAAAAAGCATCCATGAGGGTGAGAAGCTTATAGCTCGAGGTCGCATCCACCAATTAATCAATTCTGGACGGGAGATAGCTGTCTTTTGGGCAAGTTTTATTTAAATCTGTGAAATCGATGCACATCCTCCACTTGCCATTTGCTTTCTTGATAAAGACGGCATTTACAATTCAATTTAGGTAGGATACCCCCGGATGAACTTGGCTTTGAGGAGTTTATCGACCTCATCTGCAATAGCTTTCTGTCGCTCTGGTGCAAAGCTATGCTTCTTTTGTTTTACTAGCCGACATTTGAGATCTACGGCCAAATGATGTTCCATCACTTCCACATCGATCCCAAGCATATCTACATGTACCCAGGCAAAGACGTCGGCATTCTTCTGCAGGAAGGCGACAAGCTGCTTTTTGATTTCTTCTCTTATTTTGGAGCCGATTTGAACAGTATAGTCCTCGTGCCCATTGTTTAAGGGAACTATAACAAGATCTTCAATTGGTTCCCCTCACTCTTCAGTCAAATCATCACGAGTGTCAAGCCCATCCACTGGACAAGATTTCGACTGCCTTCTCCTTGGTAAGGCAATGGTATAGCATTGTCATGCTAGAGCTTGATCTTCTCTAACTTTTCCGACTCCATGACTAGTTGGAAACTTCATCTTCAAATAGTAAGTCGAAACCATAGCCCGAAGTATGTTCAACTCAAATTGGCCAAGAATCGCATTGTAAGCCGACGAAGCTTTCACCACCAAGAAATCAACTTAGAACTTTAATTGCTTTGGGTACCGACCTGTTACAATAAAGTAATTATTCCTTCAACTGGCACTACATCGCCGGTAAATCCCACTAACAGGAAGCTTATTGGACCCATTCTACTGTGAAGTATAGACATTTTAAAGAATGCATCATAAAACACAATATCAGCAGAACTTCCATTATCAATCAAAATGCGGCATACATCATAATCAACAATATTTAAAGTAACTACAACCACGTCATTATACGAAAACTGAACCCTCTGTGCATCTTCTTCAGTGAAAGCAATGGGTTCTTCAGTCCTTTGCCTCTTTGCTGGCTCTGTCGATCCACCAATCTCCTCCTGTCGATGTCCCCCAGCGATGGTATTAATGATTCCAAGTGGGGGCCGATCTCCTTGCAGCTCATCTCCTAGAGGTGGTTCAAGCTGTGGTAGGGCTCTTAGCCAATCTTCCCTCCTTTCTGGCCGACGTCGAAGGAATTGATCCAGTCGTCCCCTCCTGATTAGCTCCTCGATCTCGTCTTAGAGCTGGATACATTCTTCAGTATTGTGACTGTGGTCACGATGGTGGCTGGGTGAGTCCGCATTCTTTTCGGCCTTGGCAAGTGCTCCTTTATCTCCATCAGCACTTGGATTTTAGGAGCGTTCAGAGGGGCGTAGTTATAAAACCTTCTAGGTGAAAAGCTCCGCCGTGTCCTTCGGTCCGGGCTTTTTTGTCAACGAGCTTAGGGTGGAGTCCGAGCTCGTCTGCACTCGGGAGGAGTCCTGAAGCGCAACCAAGCTTCACTCGGCTTCTCATCAATTGCGGGCTTGCTAGATTCACCTGCTTGCCGCTCTCCTGCAGCTTCTTCATTCTTCAACTTGAAGGCTTCCTCCGCTCGAGCATAGCCTTCTGCCCGGGCCAACATGTCAGCAAAATTTCGGAAATACTTCTTTTTCAGAGAAAAAAGGAGATCATTTTTCTGAAAGCCGCCCTTCAATGCGGCCATTGTAACTAACTGGTCCAAATTTCGGACCTCTAGGATAGCAGCATTAAAGTGGCAGACGTAAGCTCGAATAGACTTCTCTTCCTTCTGCTTGATGTTTACAAGGGAGTTCGAGCCTTGTCTCTGACATCGACTGCTGATAAAATGAGCTGCAAACTGGTGGCTCAACCGATCAAAAGAGAAGATGGTATCCGATTTGAGGCCCGAGTACCGGTTCCTCGTTGCTTTCTTCAAAGTGGACGAGAAAGCACGGCATAAAATGGCGTAAAGCATGCCATGGAGTAGCATCATAGTCCTAAAAGCCTCGAGGTGGTCGACTGGATCAGTGGTCCCATCATAACTTTCAAATTGGGGAAGTTTGAAGTTTGGCGGGATGGACTCCTACATGATGCGAGCAAAGAAAGAAGAGTCAGTGCAGATGTCATCATGGCGAACGGGGGCAACATGGCAGAGTTCATCGATCCGTCGGTTCATTTCTTGAAGTTTCTAATCGAGAATATCATCTCGATCACGGATCTCAAAGCGTGACTGGCTGGAAAGGGGCAGAGACTCCAGGACTGGAATTATGGTCGAAACAAGGGCTCTCTACTTTCTGCTTCTCCTTTCCGGGGGTCACCGACCGGCTTGCCCAGGTGGGCCTTCCTTGTACAGGTCCCAGCATTTCGATGAGTCTTTCTAGCTGAATTGGTGCTGAGGGCTGCTACATGGCCTTTACAGCTTCAATAAGGCTCCTAACCTACTATACCAGCAAGTTCAACTGCTCCAGATCTACTATGGCCACCGGTGGAGGTTGAGGTGCTGGTGATGAGGTTGGAGCAAGTGGATCTACTAGTTCTTGGATGGATCTGACAGTGAAGGCCGTGGATCGCCTAGTCACGGCTTTCTTAAGTGACATCTCACTAAAACAGAGAGGGATCAAGAGGAAAAAAAGCTAAAGAATTGGAGAAAAAAGAAGAACTCGACTAGGTACTCCTTTAAGAACAAGGGCTCAGATATATACCCTTCCTCTAGCGCCAATCCTGTTGGTGCAGAAAACAATGTTGACACCAGAGTTGCTGGAGTCGAATAAGACAAGGTCGCCGACGAGACCTGCGAGAAAAAGTCTAGACCAGAGGTGGGTAGCTCCGACAGGACCCTCCGACGCTCAAGTCAGTTCTCTACCAACAAGAATGAAGTAGGAGAATTAGACCAGAGAGGAGAGCTTAAAGAGAAAAACGTATCTAGATAGATTGATGGTGACAGTCGTAACCGTCTGCTGGTAGGCCGTTCGAACTACGTGGAATCTGTTATGAAGAATGAGCTGTCAATCTATTAGGATTTGTAGGCAGTTGAGGTTAGTTTGTTAAAGTTTGGATGATAAATTGGAGACTTTTGTGCTTGGGAGCAAATCATTCATGCAGAACTCAGGATTGGTTTGGCCAATCTTGGAAATCGGTCTCTGGGTTGCGGAGGGCGAACTTGCAAGTCAACTGGGCTCTGCTATTGTTAGCTTTGACAACTTTAAGGAGTTCGACTGCCTTCAGGATCGGCCTGAAGTTCGGATCGAAGGTATGTTGCGATTCATTGTTTGTGGAGTGGCTGCTATTTTGTGTTGGAAATCAGACTTGAGCTGATGAAGAAGTCCTTTCACTGTTCAAACTCGTCCGGTCATCATGCATTATATAAACTGGCTAGATTTGCGATTGTCAGAGAGGGATGAAGGAGCTTGGCCGCTATCTATAAAGCAGAGGTGAAGAAATTCAACCGGAATGGGATTCAATTGAGTAAAATCCTATCTGAATGAAGCCCAACCAAAAAGAAGTTCAACTAGAAGGAGTCCGACAGGAGAGAGTTCAGCTGCCTTTAAGATTTGTTGCCAAGCAAAGTTGGATGAGTTGGGTTCTAATTATTTGGAATTCGATTATTCATCCATTAAGGAGTTCTTCCAGCACACATGACTTGAAGGTTGACCTCCTTTGGGCTAAATCAATTTTAGTTGAAGCTCGGCTATGACTGTTGCGACTCTGGATGCGGTCGAATTAAGTTCAGGCTTCTTATTGGACTTCGGCCAGAGCTAAACTTACCCCCAACAGGTATTATAGATCTTAGTCATTTAATCTTTTACCAAAGACTTAACATAAAGTTTGTAGCCCAAATCTATATGTGTTTGTATGTTTCTGTGTTTGTATTAGTGTATGTGTTTGTGTCTGTATGTATATATGTGTTATGCATGATGGCAAAGGTTTTTGGAGACCACCCCACTAAATACGTTACTAGAATCCCTTTAAACCCAGACTTTGACCTCATGTTTTTTTCCATCTCCACGTTTTTGACACATTGTTCATGTGGGATTACCATCTCCTGTGTTTCCTCGATAAATGCATGATAATCTCTTCTTCAGTGGTTTGGAATCTCCATCTCTATACCCCAGATTTCTTTTTTTTTTTTTTCTTTTTCTCACCCCAATGCCCATTCCACATGAAACAATTCAATTCCAATTTTATCCAAACGCTCCTGTGCACCTTATTGAGTCTCAATGTCATTTTCAAGTAAGATCAAGCCTACTCCATCAGATCTGTTTCTTAAAGAGAGAATAGCTTAACCCTATGGCTAGGTCACCCAAACAAGAAAGTATCATGGCCATTCCTATATGTTTCTGTGGGTAAAAAGTACATGCATGGCGCATGGCAGAGTGCTAGTAATATAGAAAACAGAAATATTGAAGGGCACTAGGAAGGAGAGTTGTATTATTTGGGCCAAGAAGTTAATAAGTTCTAACCAGTGTACCTTTATTTCCACATAGAAGTTGGGTAATATTCGTTTATTAGTCCTGACAATGGAGAATTTGTTCATAATCATTGTTCATGTTAATTGAGAGTATCTCCTCCATAAGCACTCATAGACTTATAGTTTTATCTGATTAACAAGATGGAAGCCCACTGTCAAGCATAAATTAGGCATGGAAAGAGACAAAATTTTCATCCCCATGCACAACTAACTTTCACCACCTATAGAATACTTGGCAAGTTCTCGATAATTTCCCAATTTTAATGAGTGACCTCACCTAAATAGACCACATGAAGGAGGACATGGCTGGCAACTTCAGTCGCATCAAGGCAGATGTCAAAAAGATCAAGCACATGAGAAAAATTGGACTTAACGGGCCATCCCTATGCTAAAATATCTTGGTCCACAAGCTCGTCTAGGATTGGACCATGGCCTTCAAATAGCTGAGTTCCGATTGGAGCCTTCCAAACAAGGTTACGTGAAAGATGTTTCGCGACACATAAAATTCTGTAAGATGAAAATTCTGCACTTGAATGGCATGAAACTGGAGCAGGCCCAATTTGGGAGCTTTGATAGCCGAAGGTTTCTAGACCAAAGTCCATTAGGCATAGCTAAGTCCTAAGCCCCTTAGCTAAAAGATTCTAACAACTATATAAATATGCAAGCCAAAAATTACAACTTTTGAAGATGACTGAACCATCAACCAAGTGCTAGTTGTCACAAGTTTGCACCTTTTTTTGACAACTTAAAGCTAACCCTTTGACAATCATGATAGCCAACTAAGTGCTAGTTGCCGAAAGTTGGCACCTTTGTATGACGACTCAATGCCAACTCATTGACAATCATTAGTTGATTTTGTAAATTTTAATTGCAAACTTCATCTATAAAATGAGTCAATGTTCTCCATGAAAGCATGTTATGCTGTGTTCTAAACAAAGTTTCTAGTTCCTGAATTTGGCATGGTGCCAAGATTCTGAAGTGCTTCCTTCTTTACTAAGCATGATTCCTGATAGCCCCTAAGTGTGATTTCTAAGGTTATTTACTTTCCAAATTTCTTATCTTTCTCATTTCCTAATTAAGCATATGCAGCTCTTCCTTTGTTTCCTTCCACATTTCTAAAGCTTAGAAACCTATTCAGCTTGTACTCTCAAAACCAGAAACCTTACTTGTATAATTTGATACAAAAGCTATTTGCTGCATCATGAATACCCCAACACAGCATGTTCTCCCACATGCCAAGAGGAAAGCAGAAAGAAGGATGAAACCTACTAGCTCAGTCAAGAAACTGTAGCTTAGTTTACTAAAATCTCACTATCTAACGAAGCTGATAGGATTGAGGAGATTTGGCAACATTATATTAAAGGGTTTCCTTACCCAGACTAGCACTAGAAAGCCATGTATGATGTATCCAGTAGGACCAAGAAGATGCACTGCCAATAACACCAATAATTAACTGAAAATCATCTCTAATAACTCACAGTTGCATCCGAATTTGCCAAGCCCAAAAGCATTTAGAGAGAGTAGATCTTTTCTTTCAAATGGTGTGAACTAGACATCCCAATCAAATGGGGATTTGTCTCAACATGGGCTCATGGTGATCTAATTTTAGTAAGTAGCTAGCTCAAGCACCCATAAGTTCTAGCCTTTCATGTACCCTAATGTGGACAACATTCTTGACCAAGCAAATGAGGCAAGCGATCACACAGAAAGTTTATCTCTAACAATGAACTCTGATGTGGATTAGGGATGGTGTTAGAAAATTTAAAATCAAGAAGCAAGAAATGTTGAAAGAAATAGGAAATGAGATGAAGGATGATGAGGTTTCCATTAGCGTTGGCATTAGTTTTCTTCGGCTTTCCATATTTTTGTGGTTAAATAGTTTTAGAATGCTTCTTTTCATAACGATTCGAGTAATTACATTTCTAGTAAGATTTTATAATACATTTAATGCTTGATTGATTTGTTCTACACTTCATTTTGGGCCAGCGAACATGGCTCTCCATTTTTCTAAAACAAAAATATTGCCATCCCAACTGAGATGAGCTTGGTATTGGCTGAACTGGCCTTCATACTACCATGTACTAGTCTAAACCAACCAGGATAGCCGGTTTGTCCTGCTCCCTTCCTTTTAAAAAAACGTAAAAATTATCATCCCAATCAGGACAGGCTTCTGCCATCCATAGTGGTTGGTACCAAGCAAGACAGCTAGACATCCTGATTTTGCCTGTTTTTGTGAGCCAGCACCAGTCTTAGTGATGTTTTCATGCCAAAATGGTAAGGTAATGGTCGTTCAATCCTATTCCAATAGTATTTAAATTTATGGTCCAAATCTTCAATTTTTTAATTCTTTAAAAGGTATAGTCATATAGGCTTTGTTCATGAATTAGGAGTAGGGGACATGAAAAATGCTCACTCCATAAACTGGTATTTGTCTATCTAGAGGGACAATTATCATAGTTTTAACTACATCATGATTAGTGAGTACCGTCACATTTTGTACTCGCTCCTTTCTTTTCAAATCAAAAGGAATAACCACCAAAGAAGCCCTTAATCATAAATAGGAGAAAGTTGGCTTTTTGCTTTTACCTATACTTACAAATAATAATAAAACTCCTAAGCCACAAGCCTTAGGATTACTCCATTATGGGGGCTGCCAAAGACAAGACAAGCCATTTCTCAAACAAGTAAAGCCAAGCTAACTCCTTGGTAGCCTTAAACATGACACTCATTTGGATTACACAGAAATGGAAATAATCATGCATTTCTATCATATTTCTAACTGGTTTTTTCATTCATATTTAATTGTTATTAGTTCATTGTTTTTTTCTTATAAACAATGTTTATGTCCAAATTCTTCCAAATGAAAATCATTCATCACAGTGAGAAACATTCTGTGTGGGAAGACAAATGTAAAGTATGCATCCATCACGATAAGATGAGAAAACTCAGGCAACATGCAATTGGTTGTAAGCGGATTTACCACCAAATATTTTACTAATGAGATGCTCAAGAGCATAACTGGTAGAACCTCTACTTGAAACTAGAATATCTGAACAGTTAAATCTAGACCTACCTTATAAATCAAAGACACACTAAGCGAGTTAAGTCATTTAACCACACTAGTCCTTATATCTCACCATTTATGATGCTTGCTAGCCAATTTATGCAAGATTCTTAAGAACCTCACTAGAAACAACAATTTGAACCCATAGTATAAGCAGAATGTAACATATGCATTGCAGGTTTTTCAGTAGCCAATTCAATGGCTCACCTTACTGTCAACCATTCGCTGTTAGTTATTTTACATTTATTAGAGATAATCTTGTAATCAAAAATAGAAAAAACTGAAAGAGCAAAAAAAGAACTGTCACAAGATCAAGTGCAGAGGCAAATCAAAGAGATATGCCATCTCTCACACAAATTGGTAAACTCATGGTTTACAAGTTAACTCTCATACAAATAAATGACCGAGTAATATATATTCAAGCCATATTCTAATCATCAGGCAGTGGTAACAAATAATGCAGTCATGAACAAAGCATATTCAGGTGTATTACGAAGCTGTTCCGCAGATAGTAGCAAGTCAAGAAGTAAACTTTCTATATGTCAAGCTATGAAACTTTCCAATTGACATGTCAACGAAAGCTTAATCTATAGAACAGTCAAATAAATAACCAGGCCAATCAGCTTCTGTACATGAAGTTAAGGAGTAATAGCATTAATTGTAAATTGGTGCCATCAGGCTAAACTGATTCATACATACTTGGAACTAGCAGTAAGCCTTCAGCCAAATTGGACTGGCATGTACATAAAAGAGACAAAAACCGAGAACCTAAATAAAACAGAGAAAAGGAGTTGCAAGAAGAAAAGTTCAAGTGACATCCTCTAATTTATGTGGTAATATGCTCCAAGTTGACTCAAAGAAATCACTCAGCTCGTGTAATGGAAGATTTCCTGATGCTTCATTCAAACTGACACTATCTTGTGCCAAAGAGAGGAGAAATGCAAAAGTCAAGCATCAGCTGAGTTTTCTTTTCGGTTGACATTTCTGAGATACTAAATCATATCTGGCTCAAAATACATTGAATATGATATTTTAACTAACTTAAGAAATGTAAGCTCTTGTCAAGCCTATGTTTTGAGTGAAAACAGATATAACAAACTAGTAAACATTTGTAAAACTCAAGCTCCTAATATGACACCTCAGTCCTCATGATATTCGTAATCAAACATTGGGTAATTGAAGGAACTAAAGTAAATCAAGCAAGAATAAACAATAATCCAATGATGTACTCACAAGTCACTACAAATGAAGTCTATGTCTCCTACCCACCTCGTTGTTCAGTCACATTAGCATTATTGTCGAGATCTTTTAACCTTTGCAGAATCTCATTGGCCAGCTTCTGCTTCAAGGGCTGCGGCAACTTCGACCTCCTCTTCTCTTCTCTAGCGAATTCCTTCCTCAGTTTTTTCACCTTTTCTCATTCCAAAACCGAACTATATCACCAGATCTACAAAAAAAAAAGAGGCACAAACATAGAAAAAAAGGAAGATGGAAAGGGAGAGAAGCGGATTGTTACCACTTTAACAAGCTCGAGAGGCTCCGAAGCTTTCCGAACACGAATGGACTCTTCGATTCTCTTAATCTGGTCTTCTGCATGCTTCCCAGCTTAAAATAACCCAAACAAAACCACATAAATCCAGCAGAAATCAAGAACGCGGAACCACATTTCGACAGTGGACAAGAAAGGGGCCGCCTTTTCACCTGAAGACGGATTGTAATCGGAGCCGGAGGTGGAATCGAGGCGTAAGGAGATGTAGAGAGAGCGAAGCAGGAAGAGAGCCACCACGAGATTCATGCAGCAGATGGCAACGGTGATCCGCTTAAAGGAGCAACATCTCCCCCCACTACCTATTTCCACCGTGCCCCTCGCCATTCCCCCCCCCCGCCGCCGCCGCCGCCGCCGCCCTCTGCTCCTCCTCCTCCTCCTCGCCAGTGGGCGCCGTCGGCTTCATGTCATCGTCGCCAATCCGTTCGCCCTCTTCGAATCGCGAGCAAGATCGGCGTGCCGGGATTCGACTGCCTTTTACTCGTTTCTTTCTTCGGGCTTCAGCAACCGACGGGAATAAAAAAGGGGGGAATAAACGGATGAACGATGGGAATTGGGATTCAGAGGAGTTATGCTGTCGGATGCTCGAAGATGCTCATCGGCGGTGACTGGACCTCAGCAAGAGTTAGCGGCCGAGTTACCAAGAAGAGCTCCTTCGTTCTGGTGATCCTCGGAGTAGGGTAAGAGTTCGATGTACATGGGGCATCGAGTTGATCGGACGGCTGCAGGGGATTGTGATAGTAAGACGGAGCGAGGGACACCCAACTATGTACTGCTCCGAGGGAAGCATAACAAGAAGGAATAAGAAATTCCGGTCGGTTGATATGGTCTAAAAATGTGGTTGCGTGGGAGTCCTTGATTGGCCCAGCCACCTAGAAACGTGGGGCCGGCGGGCATGGATGAAAAGCCCGTCGGTGAAACAAAAATTAATTAATTACGCTGGATAGGGGCATGCCGACAACCCTCGCGCTGCTGGGACCCATTTCATACTTTCCTACTTTTTTATTTTACTTTGATTATGTGCAACCCGGACCGTAGAATTTTCAGTTTTTGCAACTTAAATGCTTTGTTCTTTGGACTAGCGGTCATAATTTTTCAACCAAAGGTGGAACCTCTCATTCCACTAACCAAAAAAAGGGAAAAGTTGGTGAAGATTATTATAGGTTCGGATTATATCTTTCAAAAGGATGATTGGTCCTTTTCATTCTTTAGTAGCATCGACTGATGGATTGTGCCCATGATGTAGTTCGGTCATGCATTATATAAATTTTAAAACATATTAAATATTTTTATTCATTCATTCATATTGGTCTCAAAATAACCGTAATAGATTTGTACAAAAAGAAAGATAATCCTTCTTTCCGCACCAAAGATACAACACCTATCCAATTATTATAATCAGATTAGGTATTATAATTTGCTTAGATATGAGTGTGCTCAAATGAATATAATCATAAATAGATTAGGCATACATTTAACCATAAATTAAATAAATATTTGAAATTAATTTTAAAATTTTTAAAATAGTGGTAATTGGGAAATGAGTATGGTAAAACCAAGAATAAGTTTGGATGGTTAGAAATTTAATAGTCAATGGAATAGAAAAATATAAAAATGATAGAATAAAGGATATGTTTATGATTTATAATGTTTTCTTCTATACTTTATTTTCTTGTCCTCACTTTCCTACTTTCATTAAATGTGGACCATTAGTTTTTGGAAATATTTTATATTTATTTATCATGTTGATAGGTAAAGTGCTAGTTGGATTGAGCGGGTTGCTGTGAATCAAATGTTATTAAGTAGATGTGATTTAGGTTTGTATTTTGGAGCATGATTAAAATGAATTGGGTATGCAGTTTGTTGAGGATAAATTCATTTTTGCTAAAGTTCTATCGGATGTCTAATCTCTGGATAATCCTGTCCAATGGCGATGGCTACGATCGAACTTCGATCAGTAAAAATCTTCGGATTCCAGCTCACTCTGAAGTGAACGACCTTCAACTCATGACTGTCAGGTGATTTTCTCAGCTGCATTATCCAACTTCAAAATCCGTAAGACGTTATGAGTCCCGCTTGGATGGACTTGAATGATAGAAGGCAATTAAATTCCTCCACCATAAGTAGGTGACCCTCTCCAGTCGAGCAAAACCCCAGACGAATTTAAACAATGTGAGCAGTCACTTGAGCAATTGAAGTGCTGAAGTTCCACCTCCCAGATAGTCTCGCCTGGCCAGCTTGAAAGCTAGCCGAACTTCTTTACTACCGGATCTCCCTCAAATCTAGTATCATCATCACCATCGAGTCTCATTTCGAGAGTCTTCGACTGATAGAACCTCCCTCGGACAAACTTCTATGTTTTATCTCAAACTCCTTCAGGACTTCTTCTTTCGTCGAACCTTTTCATCAATCGAATTTCTTCCAGACTTCTTCCTCCACTCGCCTAAGGGGCTCCACCTGGTCGAGCTTCCTCTAGACTCTCATAGCAGGATCCCTTCCGTACCCCTCTCAGGTGCCCAAAAGAACCTCGACGCTTACTCCTGGTATGGCAAATAACAGTCGAGGCATGATCGATCTGGAGAATACCCGAATTTCTCTGGGACAACAGTAACTATGAGCTCTTCACCGCCCATAACTATCCCATCCAAATCTTGGTTGTTAAGCCTCAATAGGCTGGCATGTCACAACAACGGACACCATCCTCTATAACAAATCCCATGTGGCCTTGAACGGTCCACTACTAGACGATTACAGCTATCACCATCAGTTTGTTATGGACTCCACTTACATAAGAGATCCTCGTGGTATGCTTTTTTTCCTAAGCTCTTATCTTCTACCTCAAAATTTTGCTAAAAATTTTTTTCCAAATACTCTATTTCTGTTGATCAAAAGTGCTAACTTGATCGTCAGAAGGTCTTGCCGGAGCCACCACCTCCAACTTTGGATGAGACTTATTTTGTAGGTCACCGGCGGTAACCTCGACTTCTCCAACTCCAGCCTCAAATTCGACGTCAATCAGACTTCGTGTCAATAGAATTGGTGCTAGAAGAAGGGTTCGTCTATTGATCCCTTGTTCTTAAAAGAGTATTCAGCAGAAGTTCTTCTTCTTCTCCTTCAAAGCCTTTCTTCTTCGATTGGGCTTGGAAAGATGCCGCCCCAGAGAGCTTTGACTCGACGGTCAACCATCTCTATGGCCAGATCTTGTCCAGATCTACCCGCCTCTATTTCATCTTCGGTACTTTAAACTCCACCGACAGTGATGGTGGATGCAGAACAATTTAACCTACTGGTCCAGCAAGTCAGGGGTCTCATTGAAGTAGTGTAGGCCATACAGCAGCAGCCTCCCACATCGGCCCGATCGGAGCAGTTCTCATCGAAACCCCAGGATCCAATCTGGGGGCGACCGACTTGGGCGAGTCGGCCAACAACGTCCAAAAAAGGAAAGCGAAGGATGGAGAGCCCTTGCTCTTATCATGATTCAACTTTCGGAGGGACTTTGCCCCCATTCTGCTAGAAGACTTGGGAGATCAGTGACTGTGAGGACCTTCTAGACCAAAAATTATAGGAGATGAGCCGACGGATCGAGAAACTTTGCCATGCTCTCCCCTCCCACGGCAACAATATTTGCACCGATCCTTCTTTCTCCCAACAGGTCATGCAAGAGCCAATCCCACCGAACTTCAAACTTTTCTAGTTTGAGAACTACGATGGAACTACTAATCCGATTGACCACCTAGAGGCCTTCTGGATAATAATATTATTTCATGACGCACCAGAAGCCATTCTGTGTCGAACTTTTCTATCTATCTTAAAAGGAGCAGCCAAGAATTGGTACTCGACTCTCAAGTCGGATACTATCTTTTTTTTTATCAAATGAGCCATCAATTCGTGGCTCACTTCGTCAGTAGCCGACGCCTCTGATGAGACTCAGACTCTCTAATCAATATCAAGCAGAAGGAAGGAAAGTCCATCTAGGCTTATGTCATCCGGTTCAATGCTACTACTCTGAAGGTCTAAAATTTGGATCAATCGATTGCAATGGCCGTACTAAAGGACGATCTTTAGAAGAATGATTTGCTGTTCTTTCTAGAAAAGAAGCACCCCCAAAATTTTGCTAATATACTAGCTCGAACTGATGGTTATACCTAGGCAAAAGAGGCCTTTAAGGCCAAGGATAGTTAAGCCACAGGAAAGCGGAGTGCGGGCAGATCAAGTATGCCTGCTACTGAAGAAAAGTCGAGCGAAGTCCGGCTGCACTCCCAAACTCCTCCTGAGTGCAAGCGAGTCCGAACTCCTCCTCGGGCCTGAAGGCAAAGAAGCCTCGATTAAAAGGCTCGGTAGAGCTCTCTCCTTAGAAGGTTCCACAACTATGCCTTCCTTAATGCTTCTAAAACTCAAGTTCTGATGAAAATTAAAGAGTAGCTGCCGAGATCGAAAATGATGCATACTCATCCTGGCAAGTGCAATCCTAATAAGTACTGCCTCTACCATCATGACCATGGTCACGATATGGAAGAATATTTTTAGCTTCAAGATATGATCGAGAAGCTCATTAGGCGGGGCAGGTGGGGCCGGTTCCTTCGATGTCGATCAAAAGGATGGGAAGATCGACGGAGAACACCCCCACCATCAGAACCACCAAGAAGGAAGGAGCAGTAAGAAGATCGGCCATCCCTCGGCATCATCAACACCATCTCTGGAGGACTCCAGCTGGAGGAGGCCAGTGGATTTTTAGAGCCTATGAAGAGGCAGAAGATTGAGGAGCCCATAGCTTTTACCAACGAAGATGCCCATGGAGTTCAGTTTTCGCACAACGATGTGGTTGTAATCTCTTTAAATACTATTGACTATGATGTACATTGCGTTTTAGTAGATAATGAAAGTTCTACCGATGTCTTATTTTATGATACTTTTTTCAAAATGTCTTTACCTAATAACTACCTAAGGCCTATGATTTTTCTATTGGTGGACTTCACTAGCGATGCTGTGCCAGTTGAAGAGATAATTACATTGACTTGGCTGTAGGACAACACCCAAAACAAGCTTAAGCATAGGTCAGCTTTTGGTAGTGAAAGGTCCATCGGCCTACAATGCAATTCTTGGCCGACCTGATCTAAATATACTTTCGAGCTGTGGTATCGATCTATTATTTGAAAATAAAGTTTTCAACAAGCAACGGAATTGAAAAAATTAAGAAAGATCAAGCCTTGGCAAGACACTGCTATTCCATTGCTTTGCAGAAGAGCGGCCAGCTCGACCCTTGCCCAGTTAATAGGTTGGATGTCCACGACAACCTTACTGAAGAGCAAGGCAAACCCATGGAAGACTTTATGGCTGTCCCTCTGAACGACGGAGATGCGAAGCATATGGTGCAGATCGGCTCCAACTTGAGAGATGAAGTCCAAGAATAGCTCGTCACCTTCCTACAGAAGAATGTCGACATCTTCGCTTGGGCTCTAGCAGATATGCCAGGGATTGATACCAAGGTCATGGAATATCGACTGGCTATTAACCCGAAGTATAGGCCAGTGAAAGAAAAAATTCGGGGCCATGCGCTAGAAAGGCAGAAGGCAATAGCGAAGAAAGTGGATAAGCTCCTCAAAGTCGGATTCATCCGAGAAGTCCACTACCCAAGTTGGGTCTCCAATGTGGTTCTAGTCAAGAAGGCTAATGGCTAGTGGAAAATATGTATCGACTTTAAAAAGCTGAACAAGACCTATCCAAAAGATAGCTACCTTGTTGACCCCATGATTGATTTTAATGATTGTCAAACTTTGAGTGTTTAAGTATTTAACCATGTGTTTCAAGAATGGATGTAGGTCTTTTCAGATTTTCAAGTTAAAATTATAATTTTATCAAGTTGGAGATCAAGAAAAAATGATAAGGGGCAAAACCATAATTTTACAAAATAATTTGGAGAAGAAAGGATCAGAAATAATCTTTAGCATACTTAGCATGCAAACTGGGCTGACCCAGTCTGAGACTGAGCCATCCTAATCTCACTGAAAGCAGAAGATAGAAAGGGTAGAAAGCTAATTTTTTGTGATCTAGGGGACTGAGCCAATTCAGTAAAACTAGACTGACTCAGTCAGAAAGTGAGCCATCCTAATCTCAAAAAATAGAAGAAGATAGAAATAGTATTTCAGAATTTTTGAGACTGAGCCAATCCAGCTAAAAACTGAGTCAATCCAGTTTAGACTGAGCCGACCCAGTTTAAAACCGAGCTGGCCCAGTGACTGTAATGACTAATTTTTTACACTACTTCAAATGGCTAGTTTTTTGCTCCAACGGCTATTTCAACCCTTCCAACGGCCAAAACTCCTTCTCCAGCCACTTTCAAGTATATAAAAGGCTAAAGATTCAATGGAAAAGGAGGAAAAGTGATTTAAAAAAAAAGTCATTAGATTAAGTGAGGATTATTGAATACTAATTAAAAAGAGAGGAATTAGTATATAGAATTGAGAGCTTTTAAAGAGAAATCATCTCCAACTTCATTCTCATCCTCTCAAGCATTTTTCAAGAGAAGTTGAAGCATCATTTGAGCAAACCAACAACAACTTCTTCAAGCTTCAAAGAGTTTTAACTTTTATTTTCTATTTTGTGCTGAATTCTTATACTTGTATTTTTATTTCTTTACAAGTTTCTTTGACGGAAAAGAAATTTGGGGTGTAAGCAAGTCTAAGCTAATAATTGGATGGTGTAAAGATTATAGTTGGTGCTCCTAGGTTAAAACCAACTGGATTAATGGTGAACCTAAGAAAACTATTGATGTAAGATTATGGTTGGTGCTCCTAGGTTAAAATCAATCGGATTGATAGTAAATTCGAGAAAACTGTCGACGTAGGATTGTGGTTGGTAAGTCCGATAAAATCAACTAAATTTATTTATAATTTTGAATTAAAATAAATGCACTGTAATCTAAGGATTATAGTGAAATTTCCAAGAAGTGCTTGGAGAGTGAATGTAGGTGCGGGGTTGTACCGAACCACTATAAAATCTATGTTTGTATTGTGGTTTTGCTTTCATTATCTTCTTTATTTGCTTTATACATTTGCATTATCTAGTTGCTTCTAATTTCACTGCTACATCTTGCTTATTCACCATAAGTATTCAAGTTCTTTTAATTAAAAGCATATATTAGCATTAGAGTTTAAATTGGCCCAAATTTTTTTTGAAATCCAATTCACCTCCTCCTCTTGGGTAGCCATACCTAGATAATAAGTGGTATCAGAGCAGGTGCTCTGTTATTGATTATTGACCTAACCATCTAGAGTTAAAGATTTTGGCAATCCAAATGAAGTCTTTATTTAATGAAGGTTATTTTACAGATAGACCTCTACTTTTTAATGATTCTAATTATATCTATTGGAAAGCTAGAATAAAAATCTTTATATAAGCACATAATTATAAGTTATAGAAAATTATAATAGATGGCTCACACATGACCAATGCATTGAAAGAGCATGATAAAGAAATGACCCAACTTAATGCTAAGACCATGATATACTTTATTGCTTCTTAGAGTTAAATATATTTAATGTAATTTCTTCATGTATTTCAGCAAAACAAATATGGGAGAATTGAAAAGAACTTATGAAGAAGAAAATCAAAAAGAGGATTCAAGCTCCCAAAAAGAAAAAGAAGCTCACCTCAACATATGCCTCATGGCTCATGAGGATGGAAAGAAAAAGAAGAAAAAAAGACAAAGAAAAAAGAAAGTTTTGATTAAGGAGGAGCAAGGCATAGAAAAAAAAATGAGGAAGAGGAAGAAGGTATCATCAATCATTGTCTCATGGCTAATGCAAATGAGATAAATCTTGAAAACTCTTCCAACTTTATATTTGATGAATTATTTGAAGCCTTCAATGATTTAATGGATGAATTTGAAAAACTAAGACTCAAAAATAAAGGACTCAAAAAGTCTAATCTTCTTTTAGCCGATGAAAAGAATAAATTATTAAATAAAAAAAGATATTTTGAAAGAAATAAATTCTTTGGCTAAAGAAAAGGATGTACTATTTAAATCTGAAAAATCTTTAGTTGAAGAAAATATTAAGTTGAAAGTGAAATTCAAAAAATCAAAGCTTTACATTGAAGAAAAAGAAAAACTCCTAAGATCTAAAAAATTTCTTTTGGAAGAAAATGCTAAATTAAGAAAAGAAATTGAAACATTGAAGTCTATGTTTAATAAGTTTACAATCGGATCACAAAAGCTTCAAGCAATATTGAACAATCAAAAAGCTGTTTTCAATAAAGCTGGAATTGGATATAACTCCTTAAGAAAATAGAAACTCGTTAAGAATATGCTTACAAAAGCTTATTCTAAAAATCACTCTATAGTTTGTTTTAAATGCACCAAAGTTGGCCATAAAATTTTTGAATGTAATACTAAAAGAATTGGTCATATTTTGATTAAGTAAATATGGATCCCAAAAAGAACTATAAGCTCTAACCTTAATAGACCTAAGATGGCTTGGGTACCAAAATCTAATAAATGAGTTTGCAGGTACACCAAGGATCCAATGAAACTAAAGAAGAAAAATTCTTATTGATGGATGCTTTGGGAATGACATTGGATGGATGATAATATTTGATAAAATCTAATTTTTTTTTTACATCATGACATCATTATTTGCTAAATATATTTTGATTATTAATTAGTATAATTATTGAGCATGTTAGATTGATTTTGATGATTTTATCTTTGCTTAAAATGATCATACTCCTTGAATTGAAAGCTTGATTTATTGAATGTATTGACTTTAATGATTTGCTAATATGTATGCATATGATAACCCTTTTCATGCTTTGATAAGTATGATTGAATTTAATGCTAGTAATAATTTAAATATTTTGATTTTTAAATCAATATGCTCTCTTTTATATATCATGCTATGGATGAAATGGTTTTATCTTAAAATTTAGCATGAAATCTTAAGCCTCCTCATATCAATTTTATAATTGATGAATTTAATTTAAAAAAAATACTTAATTGGGTGTGAATATTTTAATCACTAAACCTACAAAAAAAATGGCATTTCCTATAAAAAGCTAAATTATCAAAATTCTTCTAAAAATTTGAAACTCTCTAGTTGAACTGAACATATAAAGCCTTCATCCAGTTTTCTCTTGATTTAATCTTATTTAAATTGATTATTAGAATCTCTCAATTGATTATTTTTTATGATCCTCTAAATTTTCTTGAATATCTCTCTTGATCATCGATTTGATTGACTCTTTGATCTTACAAGAAAATTTATTGATGAACATTCTTATTTTGTTTCAATTGATTGATTTTGAAAATTGAATTTGAGAAATGGTCTTTTTAAATCTTTTAAAGTTGATGTCAAGTAAAATATATCAAGAAAGTTATCACTTATCTTTAAAGCTAAACTTTTAAAAAGGACTTCAGTTAAAAGTAATTAGTATCAAACAGATTGTTATTTGCCATGTATTATTGACTTATCTTTCGACAAAAAGAGAAGAATATCTTTATTTCAAACTTGATTTTGCATAGCTATATTTTGATATGATATCATTTAAAATAAATTTAAAAATATATATTATTTTTGAATCTATAATTGCTTGATATTTCTTAAGAAAAGGAAGAGATGATATTTTGAAGAATAACTTAAAATCTCTTTATGGTATATCTTGACTGATTTGATAATATCAATTTAAATTGATTTATTTGAATCAATTCATCTTTACCAATTCAAAACTAAAATCATTGGTATCAAGCTAAATTTACAAATTCACCTTTAAATGGTATTGAACTATTAAGAAAATTATAATTTAGTTTAAATTTTAGTTTAATTGGTATTAAAAAATTTCTTCCTAAGAAACTTTTTACTCTTGATATCATTGGTATCATTCTTGCCTTATATTTTATTATATTATTTTTGGGCTAAAGAATTGGATATAATATCTCAAATCTATTTTACATTGATATACTCTTAATATGATATCTCTTGAGACAAATTTAAAAATTTTTATATATTTTTTTTCTAAACTTAATTATGCGAATGTTTTGTTTGATTAATACTTATTTCACTCAATTGATGCTTGTACGTTTAAATTTTATTTAATTTTAAAATAATATTATTTGCTAAAGTAAGAAAAAAAATTATTAAAGAAGAAATGATCAATTATGTGAAAAAAACTTTGAAATTAAAAATATCTTTTAAATTTATAAAATCTAAATTTAGTAGTTAAATTCATATTTAATCTACTTGATTTGAAAGAAAAAGAAAGAAAAAAATTAAAAAGTAAATTTATCTAGCATTAATTATGAAAAATAAGGGGAGTGATATTATCTAGCTTTGATTGGAAATTTTAATTAGCTTATATTAAGATGAATGAACATTGATTTCATTATATTTTTGAGCCTTAATATGATGATTCCATTTGATCTATATACTTTTGATTTGATTGTCAAATTATTTTTAAAAATAAATTAATTTTGATATATTTTTATAATTTTGAAGCTCATTGATAAATATAATATTGAATTTTTCATGTGCCAAACTTTAAATTTGATTTGTATGATTATTTTTGGCAAATGATTAGAGTTAAACTGAATTTGAAAATATTTTCTTACTTCAAAAAATAAATTTTAAATATAATTTTAAAACTCATTTGAAAATTTAAATTTGATCCTAAATTTCTGATGTGCATTGCAAAATTCTTATAAATAATTGGTATTGAAGTAATTTTTACTCAAAATAATAAATTTAAAAATATGACTATCTTTTGCTTTGATTCTATTTATTTTATTTTGTTCGATATATTCTTGATATATATCTTTTTCGAACTTAATTAACTAAAATTTTTTAAGAAAAGAAAAGATTGAATATTAAAGTGTATACTATGCTTGATTTCATGATTAAATTCTTTGAAAAACTCTATTCTTCTTAAAGCTTAAAAATGGATATCTAAAAATTAGATTAAAAGATCATATTCATTTAAAAAGGGGGAGAGTCTATAATATTTGAATTCAAGCTAATTTTTAAAAAGAAAGAATTATTCATTCAAAAGGAGAGATGATTTTTTTAATTTGATTTTATGAATTTGATACATCTCTTAATTTAATATTTTGATGTTAATTTTGATGGTTTTTTTTCTATTCTTTTTCATGAGCTTTTTGATGTTGTCAAAAAGGGAAAGAGATATATTGAGTATATGCTTAAAGAATTAATACTTAAGAAACTCAATGAATTTTATACTTGGAACCTTAATGAATTTCATACTTGGAACCTTAATACTCATTATTTTGAATTAAAATATTATTTTGATATGAGTATATAAATTACGTGAAATATTAATTGGAGCTTTCATGAAATATGCATTTATATTTATGTATATTATCACTTCATGACTTATACTAGCCAATTTATTGAAATACATTAAATTATATTTTTATGCATATACTCAAAGTTTTGCCATCATAAAAAAGGAAGAGATTGTTAACCCCATGATTGATTTTGATGATTATCAAACTTTGAGTGTTTAAATATTTAACCATGTATTTCAAGAATGGATGTAGATTTTTTCAGATTTTCAAGTTAAAATTATAATTTTATCAAGTTGGAGATAAAAAAAAATGATAAGGGGAAAAATCATAATTTTATAAAATAATTTGAAGAAGAAAGGATCAAAAACAGTCTTTGGCATACTTAGCACGCAAACTAAGCCGACCCAGTCTGAGACTGAGCCATCCTAGTCTCAATGAAAGTAGAAGATAGAAAGGATAAAAAGCTAAATTTTTGTGACTCAGAGGATTGAGCCGATCCAGCTGAAAATTGAGCCGACCTAGTAGAACTAGGCCGACTCAATCAAAAAGTGAGCCATCCTAGTCTCAAAAATAGAAGAAGATAGAAATAGTATTTTAGGATTTTTGAGACTGAGCCGATCCAGTTTGGATTGATCCAACCCAGTTTAAAACTGAGCTAGCCCAGTGCCTGTAATGACTAGTTTTCAGAACTGTAGCTTTTTCATTTCAAGAGCTTTCCAACGGCTATTTTCTCTTCTCCAATGGCTAGATCACCTTCAGAAGCTTATGTTAGTGACTTGTAATGGTGGAAAACCTCTAGAGTATATAAGGAAACACTTGAAGCATTAAGAGAAAGCTTTTGGAGAGTTTATTGAGTATCCATTAAGAAAGCAAGTAGAGTAAGCTGAAAAGAGTAAGGAAGGAGTGATTTTCAGATATTCTTTATTCTTCCAACATCCTCAAATCTAAGAGAAGTCAGACCATCATTATTAAAGATCATCTCCTACTTCCTCAAGCATTCAAAGAGAAGAAATCAATTCTACAAGCAAAGCAATCCAGATTTTCTTCTCTTGGATTTTATAGAGTTTGTTTTAAATTATATTTTTTATATTTTATTTCAAGTTTCTTGGGGTGAGAAACTTGGGTTGGTCCAAGCCTTGAGTTAGATATTGTATTGGTTTGATTGATGAGCCAAAGATAAAATCAATCGAGGTTGATTATTAGTCTGAAAAAAAATAATCACTTATGAGATTTTGGTTGGTGATTCAGAGAAAACCAACTAGGTTGATTGTGAGCCCGAAAAATAATCGTATACGATTTTGGTTGGTGAGCCAGAAAAAACTAATTGGGTTTGATTGTGAGCCTGAAAAATAATCGGACTGTAATTCTTGTTGAGAATTATAGTTAAATTCCTAAGGGATATACTTGGAGAGTGGACGTAGGTGCTGAGTTTAGCATCGAACCATTCTAAAATTTATGTGTTTGTAATTATGTATTCTTTACTTTATTGCTTTCATTCACTACATATTATAAAACTTGTTTCATTACCTATTGTGTGCACATGACTTAGTTTAAATCATTCAAATCTACACATTAGTCAAAATATTTTTTAAATACCCAATTCACCCCCCTCTTGGGTAGCCATCCTTGGGCAACATACCCCCTACCCAGAATCGATCAACTAGTGGATGCAACCTTGGGCCATGAGCTCCTCACCTTTATGGATGCCTTCTTCGGCTATAATCAAATTCAGATAGCACCAGAGGATAAGGAGAAAACTATTTTTATTACTGACCGTGGTCTCTATTGTTATAGGATCATGCTCTTTGGGCTTAAAAATGCAGGCGCAACCTAACAATGCCTTATCAATAAGATCTTCAAGGAGCAGATCGACCGTAACATGAAAGTCTATGTGAATGATATGCTTGTCAAGAGTCGGATCTCATCCAATCAAATTGCCGACCTTGAAAAAACCTTCAACACTCTTCGAAGATACAAGATGAAGCTGAATTAGACTAAATGTGCCTTTGAAGTGACCTCAGAAAGATTCTTAGGGTTCATAGTCTCGAGGCAGGAGATTGAAGCTAATTCAGAGAAGATCTAGAGCATCCAGGAGATGACTGCCTTAAAATTAATAAAGAAGGTCCAGCACCTGATCGAAAAGGTGGCATCCTTAAACCGCTTTGTCTCAAAATCGATCGAGCGATGTATGCCCTTCTTTCTGGTCCTCAAGCAACCAAAGAACTTCTGCTAGATGATAGAGTGCCAACAGGCATTCAAAGAATTTAAGAGCTACCTCGGTTTGCCCCCACTGTTAGCAATGTCTGAGCCTGGAGAAGAATTGTTCCTATACCTAGCGGTCTCTCTTGCAGCCCTGGCGGCGATCTTGGTCAAGGAAGAGGCAAAAGTGCAACGACCAATTTACTACATGAGCCGAGTCTTGAGAGACGTGGAGACTAGGTATATAAAATTAAAAAAAATAACTTACGCACTTTTGATTATAGCTAAAAGACTTCGATCATACTTTCAGGGATATACCATAACACCTCACTGATCAACCAATCAAGGCAGTTCTTCATCGAACAGATGCTTCTAGAAGGATAGCGAAGTGGGCCATTGAGCTGATAGAGTTCAACCTTAACTATTAACCTCGGTCATCAATCAAAGCTTAGATACTAGTTGATTTTATAATTGAATGCACGATCCTGGATGATGCCAAACCTGAGCAGAATGAGGCCAGCATTCTGTGGTTGCGATCAAGCTCCCCCAAAGAAAGAGTGGACCTTTTCGAAGGTTTTTGAGCCTTGTATGTGGATGGCTCTTCCAATGCTTTTGGTGCAGGTGCTGGACTGATCCTGATCAATTTCAAAGGGATCATTGTCGAGTATACACCACGCTTCGAGTTTTCTATGACAAACAACGGGACAGAATATGAAGCACTGATAGCAGAGCTGAAGATGCAAACCGGCTCCAAGCTTATAGTAACTCGCAGTTAGTAGTGGGATAAGTCAATGGCAGTTATGAAGCTTGGAAGAAAAGTATGATAAGATATCTTAAGAAAGTAAAGAGCTTGACCTCAGCCTTCAATAGCTTTGGTATTCAGCAAATTTCAAGGGCAGAGAATATTAGAGCCGACCTCCTATCCAAGTTAGCCACACTTGCCCCCAACAAACTTTCCAAAGAAGTATACTTTGAAGTGTTGAAGTGCCCAAGTATGGAAGAGCCATGGTCCATAATACAGATCGACCATGAGCCCTGCTAGATCGACCCATTGGTCGCTTATCTCAAAGATGGGACACTCTCCTATGATCCAAAAGAAACTCGAAAGTTAAGAAACCAAGTCTCTTGGTATATTCTATATGAGGATAAGCTGTACAAGAGATCGTACTCCTTGCCATTTTTGAAATATCTCTGATCTTCTGAAGTCGATTTTGTACTATGGAAAGTGCATGAAGGAATCTGTGGAAGCCATCTGGGTGCTAGATTTCTATCTCACAAGCTGCTTCGATAAGGATATTATTGGCTGACTATGCATCATAATTGTGTCGAATATGTTAAAAGGTGTGACCACTGTCAAAGAAACACAAATATACAAAAGCAACCAGCCTTCGAGCTTACATCTTTGAGTGCTCCTTAGCCATTTGCGTAATGGAGGATGGATATACTTGGCTCCTTTCCAATGGCATCCGACCAATGAAAGTTTCTCTTAGTGACAATCGACTACTTCACCAAATGGATTGAGGCCAAATTCCTAGCAAAAATTACTGAAGCCAAAGACAAGACTTTGTCTAAAAATCGATTGTTTGTAGGTTTGGCCTGCCCTAAACCCTTGTAACAGATAATGAGCGATAGTTTGCTAGGACAAAGTTTGCTGAGTTCTGTGAGGATTTGAACATCTCCTATAATTTTACATCGGTGGCCCATTCACAAGCAAATGGTGAAGCAGAGATGACCAACAGGACCTTATTGCAGGGTATTAAGGCCAGGCTTGAAAGAGCAAGAAAAACTTGGATGGACAAACTCTATCATGTACTCTGGACGTACCAAACTACTCAAAGACTGCCAACTAAAGAAACACCATACGCCTTGGCCTTCGGAATAGAGGCGGTTATTCTAATCGAGCTCAAACTTTCATCGACATGAGTCATGGACTTCAATGAGCAATGCAATTCGTAGGACCTCAGAGCTAACCTTGACCTATTGAAGGAAAAATGAGAGGAGGCCTAAGTTTGGATGACCGCGTATAGGTGAAGGATGGTTCGATATTACAACTCCAGAGTTAAAGATGAAGTATTCAGAGTGGAGGACTTAGTGCTTCGATGAGCAGCCATTTCTCAGTCTTAAAACTAGGGAAAGCTCGCTGCAAATTGGGAAGGACCCTACGAGGTCAAGGAAGTTGTCCAACCTAGGACATATTACCTGAAGAAGCTCGGAGGAACCGATATATCTCGACCGTGAAACTGAAAAAATCTATGGATGCATTATCGATGACCTGGTCACAATAAAATCTTTCTACTTTGACTCTCTGATCCTTGTTACAAATTTGTAATTATGGAAAATAACTTCTTGAACTTAACCATACAATGAAGATGGTCGCATTAGGAATAGGAGGAGAATCTCATCCTAACGTAAGCAAAGCTGAAAGCCTTGTTAATCTAAGACGAGACGAGGAGAGAGGCCCTTCCAGCGGTCCTAATGCATCCCTACGGTTATGTTAGAAACAAGAGAAGAACCTCGTTCTAACGTGAGCAAAGTCGAAGGTCTCGTTAATCTAAGATGAGACAAGGGGAGAGGCCCTTCTAATGGTCTTAATGCGCCTCTACGGCCACATTAGGAATAGGAGGAGAACCTCATCCTAACATGAGTAAAGTCGAAGGCCTTATTAACCTAAGATGAGACAAGAAGAGAAGCCCTTCCAGCAGCCTTAATGCACCCCTACGACCACATTAGGAATAGGAGAACCTCATCCTAACGTGAGCAAAGCCGAAGACCTCGTTAATTTAAGATGATATGAGGAAAGAAGCCCTTCCAATGGTCCTAATGCGCCCCTACGGTCACGTTAGAAATAGAAGAAAAATCTCGTCCTAATATGAGCAAGGCCAAAGGCCTCGTTAATCTAAGACGAGATGAAGGGAGAGACCCTTCCAACGGCCCTAATGTGCTCCTACGGTCACGTTAGGAATAGGAGGAGAACCCCATCCTAACATGAATAAAGTTGAAAGTCTCGTTAAACTAAGACAAGATGAGAGAAGAGATCCCATTAATGGCCCTAACATACCCCTACGATCGCACAGGGAGAAGACAACCTCATCCTAACACGAGGAAGGCCAAGGCCTCATTAATCTAAAATGAAGGAAAGGAAAAAGCCATACCGACGACCCTTATACGTATCCCCCATGCGGCTACGTTAAATACAAATGGAGGAGCCCCGCCCAAGTTTGTGGAAGGGACCCTAGCTTGACATCCATAACAAGCATCTTATTAGAAGATAAAGCAATGAAAAGCGAGATGAAGAAAGCGGAGCCATAACCAACATCAAATTCATATAAGATAATAACGAAAAGATAATTTTATTATAAATATTAAGTTCATTACAAGCAAGATAAAGATCGACAAGATCGATCATGCGAGAATATAAGTTCATTACAAGCAGAATAAAGATCGATAAGATCGATTACATGAAAAAGAAGAAGAAAAAAAGACCGAAGTCCTAAGATGGATCGAACTTCTCAGATTTCAGGCTATCGACCCAGCCATCACCAGGGCTTGCTTTAATCTAAGGATCTCCTCCTTTAGCTCTCTCTTTTTGTATAAGCCATCAATATACATTCTATTGATGTATCCGAATTTGCCTTCAAGCTCTCATCGTAACTTTCTTAGGACTTCAGACTCGGCCTCCGCATCTTTAACAGCTTGGTGCTCATGAGTTAGATCGAGTTTCAGCCATTGAACCTCGACCTTCTCCATCCCGACCACTTCAGAGAGCTCGCCAACAGTCCTCTTCAAAGAGGCAATCTTCTCCAACTCACTACTCAAACTGGCCTGCTGACTACTATATAACTGCCTCTGGAAGTAAGATGCTTCGTCTCTAGCGGTCTGAAGCTCGTGTTCAAGCCCGAACATCTTTTCTACCCAGGTTATTCTATAACTATTATGTCAGTTCTTGGTGTCTTGTAACTGCCTCTGAAGCTTGAAGAACTTAGATTAATCCAAGTCGTACCAAGCCTTATTGGTAGACCATGGCAAGCTTTCTTCCAGCAATTGAATTTTCTCTTTTGCTGCCTTAAGGTTGGCTTCGAGAGAGCTGATCTTCACCGTTAGTGTCCAAGATTTATCACTGACATTTTTTCTAAGCTCGACTAGCTCCTTCTCGAAATTATCTTTTCTAATATTGAAGCTCACGGAATCCTTCATGTATAGCTTGCGAAGGTGAGTGACCTCAATCATCGCCTCCGAAGCATTCTTTCTGGACCTATGAAGTTTGTCTTCCATCTTTTTCAATTTTTTCTTCAAGTGATGAATCTTCCTCTTTAAACTTTTGATTATAGATTTTAGAGGAATGGCATGAGATAGTGGCTCGACGTCATTTAGAGATGACTGACCTTGACTGCGATCGTTGGAAGGGTTCTGAATAACATTCACCATGATATAGGTGTAAAGAAAAGAAAGTTCATTTTTATTTCTTAAAATATTTGAGTACACTGAAAAGAAAAAGAAAGAAAAGTATAAGTAATTAGAGATTTTCGACCTCGATCAATTCAGCAGTAGGTGAGGTCGGTGCATTCCTTGCGGCCTCAAGCTCGATTACAGGTCCTGGGGCTTCAGGGGTGGGTTCGGTAACAGGAGAGGTGGCCTTGGTGTTAGAAGGACTGGCTTCTTCGCTGGGCTTATCTATTAAAAGATCGAGATCTACCTCTGGAAAATTCTTCGCAACCCTTCCTATGCAGATCTCAAATCTCTCTAGAAAAGCCTCCTGGGCGAAGGCGATCTTGATGTCCTCCATAGCTTTGGAGGACTTGAAGGCCTTGATAGGCTGCTCCTTCTAGACACCGACCTTCTCTTCAGCCTTCTTTCTTTTGTCCTCCGAGAGAGTCAAGGCTACCCTCAGCTCTGCGGAAACCTCCTCTTCTCTCCTCAATGCCTCTCGAAGGTGATCGGCTTTCGTAGTTTGTTCCTCTGAGGCCGTCTTCAAATGTTCGACCTTGGCCTGAACCCTTTCTGTCTCCGTTTGAGCCTCACGGAGGGCCTTGGAGAACTCGACTTGAAGAAGATTGGCCACCTTCGAATGGACAAACAAGTAATGCCCTAGCTGTAGGATAGAGAAAAATTAAGTCAGAACTCTGGGAGTACATTCCGCATTCGATCAAGTTCGAAAGTATTAATTACCTTGAGGAAGATAGTGAAGAACTCATCAAACCTTTCGGCATCTTCCTTCCTAATCATTTTATCTACAATGTGCAGGAGGATGCTGCCTTTCATCAGGGATTGGATGACCTCCTGGTCATCCAAGGAAGCTTGCTCTTGATCGAAGCCCTCACCGTTCGAGTTTCCGACCATCCTTCTTATCCTATTTTTGATGGCATCCTTTTTCTTCTTCCCTTTCTTGACGACCTCGCATTGCTCGGAAGGTGCGGGGCCGCATCCGCTTGGAGCAAGGTCGGAATTAGTGCTGCCACATCAGCCTCTAGGACAGGCGCTGCCTGGATCAGCATGGTCGAGATCGGCTCATTAGTGCGAGCCTTTTTTGATATTTTTTAGGCAGAGTTGTCCTTCCTCTTAAGGGACTTAATCCCCACGGTCAGATGATTTTGCTCCTTAGGAGTCATTTCTGCAGAAGAAAAAATCCAAGTCAGAAAAAGAAAGAAAATCGTACACAATTGGCAGGCCATAAAGAACTACCTATCAGGTTGAGAGGACTAAGACCGAAGTTGAATAAGGTCTGGTCATCTAGCAGTCTAGAGATTGGGGGAGCTTGATAATTCTTTAGCTTATCGGCCGAATCCCGATTCTCTTTCTCAAGTTCGGGAGCTCGACGGATGAAATTCCTAATGTCGCTCCAAGAAGAAAGTCCTAGCTCTAAAAAAGGATACGAGATGAAGAAAAACTTTTCCTTCCAATTATGAATGGAAGAAGGAGTGCCCTTAAACAATCCTTTCTTACCGAATTGGGGGGATATGTACCATCAATCTTTGGTGGTTGGATGGTGTTTGAAAGTGAAGAAGTTGCGGAATAAGAAGATGAAAGGTCGGACGTCGGCCATGACACACAAAGAGAGGAATCCTATGATGAACCTAAATGAATTCGGTGCCATAGTGGCGAAAGAAATATTCAAAAACTTAAATAAGTTGATCACGAAAGAAGATACCGGTAGCCAAAGTTCTATCTGAAGGGTTTCAGCATACAGGCATGTTTGACCCGGAGGAGGGGTACAGGCTCGATCACTAGGATCGGAAAGTTCAAACTCGAATTTAGGAGGAATTTTGAACTGAATCCTAATCAGTGAAAGGTCTTTAGGCCAAAGTTTGCATTGGATGGTATCAGGGATGAAGGATGGCCACGGTACTTTTACAGGTTCGGGGTCCTTATGGAGCGGATCCATCAAAGCTAAATGGGCCAAACTTTCAGAACAGATTGATCAGGATTCTTTGGTGGACATTCGGATCAAAGTAAACTTAGGAAAACCCTTTGAAAAATCAAGAAAAATGAGACGCTAGATTTCTCCAAAGAAATCGAAAGAGCGAGATGCAGAGAACACAGGAACAATCCAAAAAGAGATTTCGAGACTAATCTAGTGCGACTGAGAAGGGTGAAGAGATGATTGACACCATGTAAATCAAATGGGAAGGCGCCTGGAACCGGGGAGGATGATGGGAGGAACCAGAGCTCTCGAGCAGGAAGAAAGCTGGAGCTTGAGGAAGGAGGAGAAGATTCAAGCAAGATGAAAAATAAAGAAGAGTAGAAGTGCTTAAATAGCTTGAGGAACCCCAAGGTGGTTATGATTGCAGATCCCTCTTAACCGACCTTCGTGCAACATGTCCCATTCATCGTGGCAGGGGTCTGATGGGTGAATCCTTAATGATGTCATACCTTAGGCGGACTTCTGGCGGGAGTTTCGAAAAATGTCCTTTTGGGTTACCATGCATTTATAAAGCTTCGGCACTGGCACGGTAAACGCCAAAATTTTCCATCTAGCAAACACGGTAAGCTTAAAGAAAAGAGGAAAAGGAACTTCAACAGTCATGATTTTACTTCCTTTGAACTTCGAACTCGAAAGTAGGGAGACTTGTATTGGGGATAAACCCACTTTTGCCTAAGTTCTGCCAGATGTCTAATCTCTGGATAATCCCGCCCAGTAGTGACGGCTACGGTTGGGCTTCGACCAATAATGGTTTTCGGATTCTAGCTCACTCTGAAGTGGCCGACCTTCAACTCATGATCGCTAGGTGATTTTTTCAGCTATGCTGACCAACTATAAAATTCGTAAAACGTTACGAGTCCTGCTTGGATGGGCTTGAATGATAAAAGGCAATTAGATTCCTCCACCATAAGTAGGCGATCTTCTCCAGTCGAGCAAAATCCTAGACGAACTTGAACAATGAGAGCAGTTGCTTGAGCAGTTGAAGCGTTGAGGTTTCGCCCCCCGGGTAGTCTTGCCTGGCCAGCTTGGAAGCTGGCCGAACTTTTTCATGCCGAATCTTCCTCAAATTGAGTATCACCATCACCATCGAATCGCATTTCGAGAGTCTTCGACTGATAGAATCTCCTTTGGTGCTAGAAGGAGGACCTCTATCTCTGAGGTATCCTTATTCTTAAAGGAGTGCTCAACCGATCCTACCGACCTTCTCCTCCAAGATTCATCTCTACCTTCTTATTTAATCCCAAGAAATACTCCAAAAGAAGGCGAATATCTGAAGATCTACCGTATCTACCATTAGATCTGAGCCGGATCCATCCACCCCTGCTCCATCATCGGTACTTCAATCTCCACCTCCATCGATGGCCATGGTAGATCCAGAGTAGTTCAACCTATTGATGCAGTGGATTTAGGGCCTCATTGAGATGGTGCAGGCCATGCGACAGTTTCTGACGATGACTCCACCAGGAAACCCACCATCAGGATATCGAAAATCGATTTCGAGGAAGAGCATTTGGGCCAGCATGCCCATCACCACTGGAAAGGAGAAATAGAGAGCAGAGGATCTAAGTTAGGATCATGGTTCTCCTCTAAAGGAGACCCTCCCCATCTATAGTCGGAAGCCTCCCAAGGTCTATGATCGAGATGACGTCCTCAATCACAAACTATGGGAGATGGATTGATAGATTGAAGAGCTCGACCGCATCGCCCCAGCTCATCATGACGACGTCCACATCGACCCTCCTTTCTCTCTCCAAATTTTATAAGAGCTCGTTCCATCGAACTTTGAGCTCCCTCAATTTGAAAGTTATGATGGAACCTTCGATCCGATTGATCATTTGGAGGCCTTTAGGATCATGATGCTACTCCATGATGCACCAGACATCATATCATGCCGAGCTTTCTCATCTATCTTAAAGAAAGCAGCAAAAAATTGGTACTTGGCATTGAAGCCAGGTATGATCTTCTCTTTTGATCAGATGAGTCATCAGTTCGTGGCTCACTTCGTCAGCAACCGACGTCCACGTCGAGGTTCGGATTTCCTGATGAATGTCAAGTAGAAGGAGAAAAAATCCATCCGAACTTATGTCACCCGATTTAACGCTACGACATTGGAGGTTCGGGACTTGGACCAATCTGTTGCAATGGCCACACTCAAGGGCGGCCTTCAGAAGAACGATTTGCTATTTTTCCTGAAGAAGAAGTACCTCAGGGACTTTGCCGATCTGTTAGCCCGGACCGAGAGATATGTCAGTGCGGTAGAAGCCTTCAAGTTAAAGGATGAAGAAACTATACGAGAGCGGTGGACGAACAAATCTAATAGACCCATCGTCGATGGAGGGTCAAGTGAAGTTTGATCGCGCTCACGAACTACCTCCGAGCGCAAGTGAGGCCGAACTCCCCTAAGAGCTCATCGTCAAGGAAGTCCAGGCAAAAGGGCATGAAGTTCTCCCCCAAGAGGCTTCGCAAGAGGGTAGAGTAAGGTTCGGCCATGCTCACGGGCTCCCTCCGAGCACAAGTGAGGCCGAACTCCTCGAGCTCGTCATCAAGGAAATCCTGATAGAAGGGTGCAAACAAGTCCTCCCTCTAGAAGGTTCTACAACTACACCCCTCTCAACGTTCTTAAAACTCAAGTTCTAATGAAAATTAAGAACCAGCTACCAAGATCAGAAGAATTACGATCTTCCCCAAACAAGCATGATCGAAGCAAGTACTGCCTCTACCATCGTGACCACGGCCATGACACTGAAGAATGCATTCAGCTTCAAGATTAAATCGAGAAGCTCATCAGGAGAGGCCGACTGGATCGATTCCTCATACGTTAGCCTAAAGCAGGAGAAGATTGATCAAGGGCACTACCATAGCCAGAACCACCAATGATGGAGGAACAACAAAAAGATTGGCCGCCTCCCGTATCATCGATGCCACGTCTAGGAGGAGCTTGGTACTTCGACGAGCCATCATCTTCCAGCTTCAAAGCCAAGAGAAGCTTGCTCCAAATTGAGAAGGCCAGCATGTGATAGAGGAGGTCATCCAGATCGAAACTTACCGTCTGAAGAAACTTGGAGGAACAACATTCCCATGACCCTAAAACATAGAAAATCTGGGGATGTACTGCCAGTAACTTTCCTTCAATAAAATTCTTTCATTTCAATAATATTATTTCTTGGTGCAAAAACTATGTGATGATAGGGAAGAAGCAGTCAATAGTGGCCATGTTAGGAACAGAAGGAGAACCTCGTCCTAACATGAGCGAGTCGAAGTCCTTCAACCTCGGCTGTAGGAGATAAGATCTCCTCCGAGCTTTAACCTCGGCTACAGGAGATAAGATCTCTCCCGAGCTTCAACCTCGACTAGAGATAAGATCTCTCCCAAGCGATCAAGTCAACCTTGACTAGAGATAAGATCTCTTTCGAGCGCCCGAGCCAACCTCAACCAAAGATAAGATCTCTCTTGAGCGATCGAGTCAACCTTGGTTAGAGATAAGATCTCTCCCAAGCGCTCGAGCCAACCTCGATTAGAGATAAGATCTCTTCTGAGCGATCGAGCCAACCTCGGCTAGAGATAAGATCTCTCTTAAGCGACCAAGTCAACCTCGACTAGAGATAAGATCTCTCCCGAGCGCCCAAGCTTCAACCTCGGCTAGAGATAAGATATCTCTCGAGCGACTAAGTCAACCTCGACTAGAGATAAGATCTCTTCCGAGCGATCGGGCCAACCTCGATTGTAAGAGATAAGATCTCCTCCGAGCTTCAACCTCGACTAGAGATAAGATCTCTCCCGAGCGATTGAGTCAACCTTGGCTAGAGATAAGATCTCCTCCGAGCTTCAACCTCGGCTAAAGATAAGATCTCTTTCGAGCGATCGAGTCAACCTTGGTTAGAGATAAGATCTCTTCCAAGCGATCGAGCCAATCTCGACTGCAGGAGATAAGATCTCCCCCGAGCCAACCTCAGGCTGCAGAAGATAAGATCTCTTCCGAGCTTCAACCTTGGCTGCAGGAGATAAGATCTCTTCCGAGCTTCAACCTCGATCGTAGGAGATAAGATCTCCTCCGAGCTTCAACCTTGGCTAGAGATAAGATCTCTCTCAAGCGACCGAGTCAACCTCGGCTAGAGATAAGATCTCTTCCGAGCGATCGGACCAACCTCGACTATAGGAGATAAGATCTCCCCTGAGCCAACCTCGACTGTAAGAGATAAAATCTCTTTCCGAGCTTCAACCTCAGTTGCAGGAGATAAGATCTCCCCCGAGCCAACCTCAGCTGTAGGAGATAAGATCTTCTCCGAGCTTCAACCTCGACTGCAGGAGATAAGATCTCCCCCGAGCTTCAATCTTGGCTGTAGGAGATAAGATCTCCCTCGAGCTTCAACCTTGGCTAGAGATAAGATCTCTTCTAAGCGCCCGAGTCAACTTCGGCTAGAGATAAGATCTCTTCCGAGCGACCAGGCTAATCTCGACTGCAGGAGATAAGATCTTCCCTAAGCTTCAATCTCAGCTAGAGATAAGATCTCTCTCGAGCGACTGAGTTAACCTTGGTTAGAGATAAGATCTTTCTCGAGCGATCGGGCCAACCTCGACTGTAGGAGATAAGATCTCTCCGAGCTTCAACCTCGACTTTCTCTCTGAGCTTTACCTTCAACCTCGGCTGCAGGAGATAAGATCTCCTTTGAGCCAACCTTGGCTACAGGAGATAAGATCTCCTCTGAGCTTCAATCTCGACTGCAGGAGATAAGATCTCTCCCAAGCTTCGATCTTGACTGTAAGAGATAAGATCTCCCCCGAGCTTCAACCTCGGCTAGAGACAAAATCTCTCATGAGCGACCAGGCCAACCTTGACTGTAGGAGATAAGATCTCCCCTGAGTTTCAACCTCAGCTGCAGGAGATAAGATCTTCCCCAAGCTTCAACCTCGATTAGGAATAAGATCTCTCTCGAGTGATCGATCCAACCTCAACTGTAGGAGATAAGATATCCTCCAAGAAGTTCAACCTTTAATCTTGGCTGCTGAAGATAATATCTCCTCCGAGGAGCTCAACCTTCGATCTTGACCGCAGGAGATGAGATCTCCTTCAACTTCGGCTGGAGACGAGATCCTCCTAAGCCTCAACTTCAACTTCAATCTCGGCTAGAGATAAAATCTCCTCCGAGCTTCAACTTCAACTTCAACTTTAATTAGAGATGAGATCTCCTCCGAGCTTCAACCTGAACTGGCACAAAGCCCTAAAGAGGACTTTGACAGTTGCCTTTTCTGCACTCCCTTCCTTCGAGTTTCGAACTTAGGAGTGGAGGGGACTATTATTGGGGATAAACCCCACTTCTACCAAAGTTCAGTTTGATGCTCAGTCTAATGCAATCGGTAGTCATGGAAGAGCTTCAGCGGATGAGCCTTAGTCGAACTCCTTCAACCGATCGAACTCCTCAGCAGTCAAGCCTCTTTCGAAATTCCCAGCGATCAAGTCTTAGCCGAATCCCTTCAACTGATTGAACTCCTCAACAACCAAGCCCCTTTCAAACTCTCCAACGGTCGAGTCTTAGTCAAATCTCTTCAATCGATCGAACTCCTTAGTGGTCGAGCTCTAGTCGAACTCCTACGAGAGCCAAACTCCCCCCACACTCCTCCAACCGAATGCCCATGAGAGCCAAACTCCCTCTGCACTCCTCCAGTCGGATGCCTATGAGAGCCGAACTCCTTCCAAGCTTCTCCTCTAGTCGGACGCCTGCACAAGCCGAACTTCTTTCGAGCTTCTCCTCTAGTCGGATGCCTATAGAAGCCAAACTCTTTCTGAACTCCTTCAGGAGCCAAACTCCTTCCAGACTTCTTCCTCAGTTGGATTCCTCCAATGGATTACTCTCGGATAATCTTCTCCAGACGTATTTCCTTCAGGAGTCTGAACTCTTCTAAAATTGATATATGTTGAAGTCCACCAACCAAGCCTGCTTTCTTAGAGCTATAGCTATTAAATCTCGATGAATGGTCGTCATCAGTCTGCCACAGACGATGCTACCGAACGGTATGGTACTATCGGATGGTATGACCGTCACCATCAGCCTAATGACATCTTTCCTTCCATACCAAACTCATCAAACCTCGAGCAACTTACTGCCAGATAGCTATAGCTGTTACCATCAATCAAGCTCCACCTATAAAAAGAGACCCTCTAGATATATTTTCTCTAACCTCTAAGCTCTCTTCTTCTTTCCAAAACTCTATCGAGCTCTCGCTTAAGCACTTCATTTATGTTGGTTAGAAGAGCTGATTTGATCATCGGAGAGTCCCGTCGAAGCCACCACCACTGACTTTGGATGGAATTTTGTTTTGCAGGTTACCAGCGGCGACCTCATCTCCCCTAGCTCCAGCTCGATTCAGCGTCAACCAAATTCTGCACCAACAAAAAGCTTTATAAAAGATTATTTTCTCATCCATTACTCTGGTGCTTAAGGCCCTTAGAGATCGATTATGTCCTTCAAGAAGTTCATGAAGAGATTTGTGGTAACCATCTAGGGGGTAGATTTCTAGCATATAAAGTAATATGCCAAGACTATTACTGGTCGACCATACAAAAGGATATGGCTGATCTTATCAATAAGTGTTACCAATGTTAAAGGTATGCTAATATTCAGTATCAGCCAACTGCTGAACTTATTTCAATAATAGCTCCTTGGCCTTTTGCTGTTTGGGGAATGGATATCCTAGGGCCCTTTCTCATTGCAATGGGATAGAGAAAATTTTTGGTAGTTGCTATTGACTATTTTACCAAATGGATAGAAGCAGAACCATTGGCATAAATTACTGAGAAAAAGATGTGGGACTTCATTTGAAAGTCGATCATCTACCATTTTAGCCTTCTCCGATTGATCATTATTGATAATGAAAAGCAATTCGATAATATAAAATTTAAAGAATTCTGCTCTGAGCTGTACATCAACCACAGACTCACTTTAATGGGACATCCACAATCTAATAGAGAAGCCAAACTTACAAATTGGATAATTCTCTAAGATCTGAAAACCAGACTCACTGATGCCAAAGGTTTCTAGGCTGATGAGCTATATAATGTCCTATGGACTTATAGAACCATTTTCAGGCAACCAATCAGAGAAACGCCCTTCAAACTTACGTTTAGAGCAGAGGTTGTGATACCTATGGAAATCGGCCTTCCAACACTAAGAGTGAAAAATTTTCATGAAAAATGTAATTCAGATCGGTTGAGAACCAATCTATATCTACTAAAAAAAATTAAAAAAAATATTTAAATTCGAATGATAGCCTACAAACAAAAAGTAGCCAGATACTATAATACTAGGATAAGGCCAAAAAATTTTTAGAAAGATGATCTTGTCCTTCATTGGGTAGAAATTTCAAAACCTTTAGAATAAGAAAAACTTGCCCCAAACTGGAAAGGACCATATCGAGTTACTGCCTTAATTCGACCAGGGGCATATAGAATTGAGAATCTTGATGGTTCAAGCATTCCTAGGACATGGAATGCAGAAAACCTTAGGATATACTATCAATGAATTTTGAATAAAGATCTTAAAAATTTTATCTCGTTAAATATTTCTCTAGAATATTGGAATTCTATCGATCATCTCGATAAAAGTCCGATCTTTGGATCGACAGAGCCCAGATGGGCACAAGAGATAAGATCCTCATGCATCTCAAAGTCCGATCTTCAGATCGGTAGAGTCCTAATGGGCACAGGAGATAAGATCTCCATGAATCTTAAAGTCCAATCTCTAGATTGGTAGAGTCCCAATGGCCACAAGAGATAAGATCTCCACCAATCTTAAAGTCTGATCTTTGGATCGATAGAGCTCTGATGGGCACAGAAGATAAGATCTCCATAAATCTCAAAGTTTGATATTCGGATCGGTAGAGTCCCGATGGGCATAGGAGATAAGACCTTCATAAATCTCAAAGTTCGATCTCCAGATCGACAGAGCCTCTATGGGCATATAAGATAAGATCTCCAAGATTCTTAAAGTCCGATCTTCAGATCGATAGTGCCTTGATAGGTGCAAGAGATGAGGTCTCCACCTCAACGAATTATTGATTTATGGATCGATGTTATCTTGGATTTTTATTAATTACTGATCTCTGGATCGATGCTATCTTGAATTTCTATTAATTACCGATCTCCAAATCGACGTAATCTTGGATTTTCATTAATTACCAATCTACGATTTTATGTTATATTAAATTCGTTCATTACCGATTTATATTACACTGGATTTCTATTACCAATCTTAGTTGGTGCGATATTGGACTCCTATCTGGCATCGATCTCCATATCAATAGTTTAACTATTCTATGCAACCACATCAAGATTTTATCAAGATAGAATCAGTTATTATTACTTAAAAATTTTTTGAGTAAAAGAGCATTACAATTAACCATTGTAGATCGAATAAAGCCGATGTCAAACATAGTCATTGGAAAAGAAAATCTCATTTCATTAAACAAAATTTTTACAAAAACCCAAATCGACCCAATACAGAGAAAAATATAAAAATTAAAAAAAAATAAAATTAGGCATCCGCCTGAGGGGCTTTGATAGGAGCCATAATTGCTGGATCATCCTTCAGTGAGATAACTTCAGCAGGCACTGGAGTGGAGACTAGAATTTCTACCGAAATAGTGGATAGGGCTTCAACGATGGCTGAAGGCTCCACCTTGGGAGTGACCAGAACGGCAGGCACCTCTAGGGCTGGTAGGGGCACTTTCATAGTAGAATCCATCACTGGCATCAGTTGGACCTCCATTCATGCGGCTAGGGTAAGACCAGCTTCCATGGTGATGCCACTCAAATCCAAATTGGAAAAAAGTTTTCCAACTAGATCCTTGCAGCTGTTGAAGCCGCTTTCAAAGGCCTCTCCCATGACCTCTGTCACTTTCTCCGCAAAATCTTCGGAGGACTTGTATTTCTCCATGGCACGACCAACAGCGATCTTCCAGTGCTCCAAGTTCCATTGGTAGGTCAGGAGCATCTTATCACGAATAGCTAGCACCTCATCCTGGGTAATCACCGTTTCCTCTAGCTCCTTTATTTTAGTCTATAGGTTGAAAATTTTGAAGACTTCTTGCTGCAGCTCCATCAGCCTTTCTTCTCTCTTATTGACCTTTCCTTGAAGGTTCAGTAGGGCTTTATTCTTCTTTGCCATATCATTAAGTTTCTCTAGGAGCTATTTCTTCAACCTCGTGGCAGTCTTTTCTTCTTTGATGATCTTTTCTTCTACCACCTTCAAACAATCCTTTGTAGATTGTAGGGCCTCTTCTAGAGACTTCTTATTCTTGTCGAGCCAACTTACATGCTTAGCGAACAATTGAAAAAAAGAAGTAGACTGGTTTAAGAAGAAAAATGATGGTCAGCTCGGTAAAATACCAATATATATACATATACATATCTTCCGGGCATGCAAATCATGCTGTGGCATCACTGCATAGAGCAAGTCTTTTTTGAGGGTTAGAGTATCCTACATCGCAGCCTGGGATAGATCGATCCGATTGACTGAGGTCGATGAAGGATCCACCAGAGGAATCTTCGACCCACCGGAGGATCGAGCGTGGCTTACTGGAATCGAGGTCGGCACAGTTGGTGGATAGGGTCACCATGGTGTAGTAGCAAGGTCGGATCTTGGTCGAGTGGTCAACTGCTTGGGAGGTGGTCAAACCACCTCAATAGAATCTCGATGTCCCCTGGACAATGAAGAAGACGTTGGAGAAGGGCAGGTGCTGGCAGGTTTTGCAATCACAATCGCCCCCATGGTGCATGGAGGCGTAGGTCGGTGGGTCATCGAGGAAGAGTCGACGACTTCTTCCCCCTCCCCTTCTTTGCTGGTGGAGGGTCGGATGGTTCTAACTTCCTTTATCTTTGATCCACTAACCATCGAGGATTGAATCTTATGAGTGCTATGGTAACCAAAGAAAAATGTGGTTAGGTAAAGATCAAACATAAAGAAATTCAAAGAAAATTCAAAAACAAGCTCATCCTGGGAGGAGATAAGATTGATGCCGGAGTCAAACAGTGATTGATTCGTCACCAGTTGACTGAGCTTGGGCATCTTCATATCTAGCAACTCTTCAAAGGCCTCCTTATCCCCGGCAAGATAGATTTATTGGAGTTCTAGTTCAGATGAGGTCGACCCAGCGAATACCAAAATCCTAAGGAATGTCAAAAGAAACAAAGAAGAAACGACTTTTTCAGTCGTGGATTAAAGAAGGAAGAGAAGGACCAAATTTATAATTTGGTCGAGGTGAGAAATACCACTAGCCTTTTTCAGTGGGTTGTTTTTTCAGAACAAAAAGAGCCTTAAAGAGAGAAGTCCTAAGGTCTATGGCTGCGAAGCTACAACAAATAATGAAAACCAAAATGATTCTGATGGCATTAGGAGTGACTTGGGTTGGCTGTAAGTAGTAATAATCTAACACATTATAGATGTTGGGGATAAATCCCACTCCCACCAAAGTCTAGCTCGATGCTTGGCCTAATGCAACCTGTAGCCGCAGAAGAGCTTCGACGGACGGGTCTTAGCCGAACTCCTACAGTCGGCCGAACTACTTAGCGCCTGAGCTCCTTGGATTCCAAGCAGCCGGGTTTCGGCCGAACCCCCAGCGGTCGAGCTTCTTCCAACCCGTTCAGTCGATCGAGCTAGTTAGCTGCCGAGCTTCTTAGGACTCTCCTCGTCAGGACCGAACCTCTCCAGCCGGCCGAACTGCCTAGCGGCCGAGCTACTCGAACTCCACAGCGGCCGAGCCTCAGCCGAAGTCCAACAGCCGGCCGAACTCTCCAACGGTCGAACTTCGGATTCCCAGCGGCCGAACTCCTCAGCTGATGAGTCTCAGCCGAAGTCCAACATTCGGTCAAACTCTCCAACGGCCGAACTCCTCAGCAGACGAGCCTTAGTTGCATACCTCCAGCCAGATGCCTATGGGAGCCGAACTCCCTCCAAGCTTCCTCTTCAGGAGTCTGAACTCCTCCGAAATAGGCACACGACGAAGGCCTTCAACCCTTCATTCGACTGGCTCTGCGGCCATCACCATCAGTCCACCGCAAGCTCTGCAGCCATCACCATCAGTCCACCACGAGTGATAGCGATCCGCTATGAGGCGGCGATGGCTGTCACCATCAATCCGCCGCACTCAGCACCTTCCCATGAGACTGGCTCCGTCGAACCTCGAGCAGCCCGCCAGCACGTGGCTGCAGCTGTCACCATCAAGCTCCACTATAAAAAGGACCTCTCCAGATATGATAACTCTAATCTCTCTCTCTGATCTCTAAGCTGTCCTCTTCTTCTCTAAGCTCCGGAACTCATTTTCGAGCACTCCATTCCTATTGGCTAGAGCTGACTTGACCGTCGGAGGGTCCTACCGGAGCCACCCCCACCGGCTTCGGATGGGACTTTGTTTCGTAGGTCCCCGGTGGCATCCTCACTGGCCTCAACTCCTGCGACCTCCGATGATGACCAGTTTCTGCACCAACAATAGATAAAAGGATGAAGGGAGAAGTGCATCCTAGACCGTAATGACTTATCATAAAAGGTTATGCAACCCTTAGGAGGCTGTGTAACCTGATCACTCAGACTGGAAGCTATAAGTTGAAAGCTATCAGGGATGAAATATTTCTCCCCGAGCTTCTTAAGATCAGCATCAATCAAGATGGAAGGCTTAGTGCTTGGACCAAAATAGTCCAAGAATCCCCTCACCGGAGATCTTGAACTATTATCGTCAGAAACACTGGTATCGGTAGCCCCATGAGATGAATTACCCATCTTGATGGCAAGCAGGGGTTGGGTTGACCAGACATCATAGTCACCCAGGACTAATTTCTCCCTCTCACCACCACTAGGAGAAGTACTCTCCTGAGAAGACATGGATGAAAGAAAAAGGGAACAAGAGAGATAGAAGAAGAAAGCCCAAAGGAAAGAAGTCCTAAGAAATAGAAACCCTGAAACCTGGGAGGAGGAAGGAGGATCCTACCAAGAGGGGGAAGGAGACCTTCTTCACTGCTTCTGGTGACTCTCTCCAAGCTCTGGCAACCACCAGAATAACCTTCTTCTCCGACTTGATACCAAAAAGCTTCCTTTGCAGTGAAATCTTTGCTCTAGGTAAAAAATAGCAGAAATGAGAGCAGAACGGACAAGTATCCAATATATAAGGGAAAGCAACGGCTTAGATTTACCTATCCATCGTTAGATTTCATCCACTTATCAATTATCCAAAGAGATTGTAGAAAAGCTATTCTAGTGTATCGGCCTAGATCGAGGCACGTCAGCCTGCTCCATATGGCGGTTCAGCTAGCCCACAGATGAATGCCACATGCCCTATATTGCCTGGGTAGCAGTGGCACAGCCAATGATGGTCTCACTCTCTCCCATGCTTCCTTAAATGTTAGGATACGATGATTGCGGTGAATGAAGCAGTCTATCTTTTCAAGTCATCTACAAATCAAACTTAGTGGCCGCATGGCACGATCCTTGATACAGTGGATGATTTTTGAGATGACTTTCCACACTTATGATCGAAGGAGTTCCACTCCAAGTCTGGAAAGTGGGGGTAACTTTTGGTACAGTCATCTTCTACTGGACATGTGGCATCATCAAAAGGATCGCCATCTTAGATAGTAGGCAATCAACAAGTTTGATGTCAGGCCGATAAAATACTGACCTAGAGACCAGAATACTAGCCAGAATCAAATCGAGATTAGGTTCATATTGATAAAAAATTGATCTAGATAAACCCCAGATCAGCCTGCCATCTTTCTCCGTAATATTCAAAATAAACTTCAATAGAAGTTGGTAACAAACTGATCCCAGCTTGATTGCACATTACACAAGCCCAGTATTTGCTTGCTCCAAAAATAAGCGGTCTTATTATAGTGATAGCGATTAATCACCGACCTCATTGTATAAGCCAAATCGGTGATTTACCGACCTAGATATGTTCCAACTGCCAACTAAGTGCCCACGACGCTCCAATCTAATTTTGACCCTCCTCCAGCTGTACTCCAGCTAATCGCCAACAAGACCAACGACCAACGGCTATAATTCAGCTGGCCATAATAAACTAACAGTCTAACAAATTTTTCTTAAGGTCTAAGCAAATTTTTCTATAATGAGAAAGAAGATACCTTCAGAAGGTAAGCCCAAGTACAAGATTCAACGAGCCAAACTCTATGAATTATGAAATTCTCTCGATTTTTCCACTGAAGGAAGATCGAATCATTCTCTACTCTAACATCTTCATTCTGTCTTTCAACTTTTTATTTATTTTTACTATCTATTGACAAGGCTTTAGCTGACTTAAGCATCAGAGGATCTTAAATCAGAGGATACTCCGTCGATTCTTAGGACTTTTCTTGCAGGCTAGGCCATGATCTATGACAACCGACTCGATCAGCTCTCCAGTACAAATCTCCTCGATCGTCTGAAGCCCTCCTACAATAGAGCTTAATAAAGGGATCTTGACCGTTGATTGTCAAATAGCCTATCGATTCCTATCTTGATTGGATCGAGCATCATTAGATTTTACTATTGATTATTTTCTCACTACAACAAAACTTATTTTTTGTGATGCAATAAATTTCTCACAAATAATCAATTTTTATTGCTAATAATTATTAGTGATGGAAATTTCGTCGCTAATACTATGTTGTGCAAAAAATGGGTGTTAGTGATAATAAATTAGCGAGTGAAATTCATTTCCATCGCTAATAAAAATTTTTACGATAAAATTTTCATCCAAAATTTTTATTCATTAAATTATTATGATAAAAAAATTTTACAATGGAAATCCAAACTTTTTCATCATAAATAATAATTTTTTTGATGAAAAATTTTTATTGCAAATAAGAAACTATTTATGATAGAAAATATCCATCGCAAATAATTATTTTTTTATGATGGATATGTTTTGTCATAAATAAAAACTTATTTATGATGAATATTCTCCATTATAAATAAAAACTTATTTATGATGAATTATTTATTTATGATGAAATTTTTTTATCGTAAATAATTACTTATTTGCGATGAAAAGGTTATGTCGTAAATAATTGCATCCAAAATTATTTTTTATAAAAAATTATAAAAAATATATTTTAGATTTTATATTTTTTATATTTATAATTTATAAAATTAAAATAAAAAATTCATAAGTAAATTTCATCATTTCATCCATAATAAATTTCATCATTTCATTATATAAAAAGTATTTCATTATAGAAAGTATTTTTTGGTAAATAAATATAAAAGATCTAAAATAAAAATAAAAATAAAAAAATTGGCTGGCGGCCATCAAGCATCCGCAATATCGAGGAAGAAGGAAATGGCTGAAAGAAGGAGAGAGCTCAGAAGAGACATTGGACGCTGTGCTGCGCGCATCAGCTGTATCATCTGCTCTATCTATGCCATCTACTCCATCATCTGTATTTATAATAGTTGGTACTCATCGATGCGTGTAGTCAACTCAGCAGCCCGCTGTAGATCCTTAGCAGCCTGTTTCTATATCTCCACTAGCCAGGCATCATAGTACATGGATGCCAGTCCTAAATGAGCATGAGGATGCATGAGCTTCTGATTTGTCATGCCCTAGCCCTCCTAACATAATAGGATCTCCATACCAAGCATCTGATCATAGATTTCTCATATTGTGGGTGCAGTTGAGTCTTCTCTGGGGCTAGGCTAGGATCTAATGTTATCCAACGATGCTTAGAAAATTAAAGTTAATAGTTATTCATAATGTGTTGGACTAAAAATCAAAAAACAAAAGATGAAAATAGTTAACCAAAAAATGTACGTTAAACGCTCCCTTCGGGGACCACCACCAATCCAGCGTCCTGCGTGCCCACGCCCCCTCCAGTCCCAATATAAACCCTCGCTAGGAGGGAGTTCGCTGATAGATCTCAATGCATCGACTTACTGAAGCTCAAAAAAAGCCTGGACTCTTACCCCAGGGGTATCTTTCTCATATAATTTGCAGGATAATATATTTTTTTTTAATAGTTAAAGAGTTTTAAAACTGAAAATAAAATTACTTATCATCTGTCCATAATGAGCATCTAGAAGAAAAAAAAATATGGCCTCGAACGCCCCACAAATAAGAATAAGCGCAAACCCATGTCTGTCGCATTCGATTCTGAATTTTGCATATCCTGCACATTGGACAGTCAAATTAGTAAGTAATAAATTTAACAAAAATAAATATTTATATTATTAAATTTATAAATAAAAACAAGTTGACCTGAGAATGCGATAAGCTCGTAGTGCGGCATAATAATAGGCCTATCCTCAATATTGACTGCTGTCATAATGGCCCAAAGATCGCATTGCATCCAACATTGGTCCAGTGCACGTATAGCATACCCAATTAAAAAAGAGTAAATGAATGCGATGTCAATACTCCTTAAAACATGAGCATGAATGATCATCTACAGCTCGCCGCATGCAATTGTGCTCAAAATCAATAATCTCAAATATAGCCTTCCAATAACAAATAGTATAAGAATACTATATTAATTATATATTTAAATAAATATTATTATACCTATAAGTGACTATAGAAGACCTTCCTCTATGGTTGTGTAACCTGACGTCAATCGAAGAGTGTCGTTGGGACATAACTGCAGCAAATGATGAATTGCTCAGTCTGCCATGGCTCGCACCATCCCCTAATAGGCCTGGTATAGTTTGGCGGAATCTTGATGCAAAGATGCTATCCCTCGTGCTCACATCTCCAATGCTCAAGAGTGAGGTTCTTCGATGGATCTCGCCCTCGCCTCACCACCGATAGAGAATGACCTAAAAAATAATAAATAAAATATTAGTATGATAGCCATCTATAAACCTAATAGGTAGATTAAAATCAAATTTTATTATGTAAAAAATATGAAAAAACTAGTCGGAGCTGGCTCACTCGAATCTATCTCACTCGGATCCATCTTTATCGGACCCTCTAGTGACTCCGATGGTGCAACAGTGGAAATGGGGAAAGGCTCAGGGATAGGGTGGGAACTCAAACTGAAAGAAAATCCTGATTTTCAGGTCCAGGTTCGTTTAGATCTGATCAGATCAAGAGATATATATCAAAAATTTTTCTCTTGATCCCAATCAGATCTTGATATGTTTTAGATCTGATTCTTATTATTTTAATAAAATAAAATTAAAAGATAAATTAAATCAAATTTAATTTACCTGATCTGGGTAATCCTATTACCTTGTTGATGATCCTATTTGCAGCAGAAGGTTCTGGATCTTAGCCACGCAAGCGCCTGACCTCTACCGGTATCCACTCGGGTTGGATCTGGAGATCCTCTTCTTCTCTATCAGGCCTCCAAAAATTAGATCTGAATCTGATTTGGAGGATCTTCATCTTCAAAACTCTTTTGAAGATGAGCAGTCGTCCTTTGCAGCAGCGCAACCTTCTTATTTTTGATCGTCTTTCTTTGATCTGAATCGCACCAATCAGGGTCCAAAACTCCTTTTGGACATGGAGAGCAAGGGGAGAAGAGACTATGGCATGGAGAAGGAGGGGAGAGACAGCCTTGGGGCATGGAGAAACATATCATATCTCTGTATCTCATACAATCTGAGTTGGATACAGGGTCTTATTTATAGACTAGCTGTGATCTAACTCCTCTTCTTCCCAATCAATCACAACCCATTGTGAAATCAGATCTAAATCTGATTGATGGGAATAGAGTCCCCTGAATTCCTCCTTAGAGGGTGCCTAAGACCATTCAAAGTTGGTTCTTAGAAGAACTCTAATTGGAATCCAAAAAGGAGATGGAGTCCTTGTCCAACAAGGACTCCTAGGCGCCTCCAACTTGGGCACACGCCTAGGGTGGCGTGCGCCCTTCTCCTTGCCAGGTTCTGGCAGGGGGACAGGCCCCCACCAGCTCTCCAATAGGTGCATGACATGTGGTCAAAAGTCAAAGTGTCAACGGTCAATGTTTGACCAGTCAAAGATAGACTTTTGACCAAAGTCAAAGAACAAGAAATGACAGGTGACCAAAAATGGCAGGAGTGTCTTATAATAAGACAACCTTTTCTGGCTTGGACAACCTCCTGTCAGACCATATGAAGGCCTCTATTTGAGCACAAACTCCTTTGGCTCAGACAGGACAACTTATTTATGATAGTAAAAGAAGAACGTTAGGTTCGATCGAGTGCTAGCACGGTTTCTTTGAACCTAATTGAATCTCATTCAGATCAATTGAACTAGATCAGTTCAATTGATGATCACCAGATTCAAACCCTTGTTTGTGTGATCCAGTTAGGTTCAGTTCTGTATGGTAATGAGATATGTCATGATCTCTATCATCGACATCATCGAAACTCCTTTCGATGGATCAGAACTCTTCTAATTCAAACAGCTAGAATGATCGATCATCTAAATCATTCTAATTGCTCCCAAAATCCACCAGTGACACCTAGCAGTATATGGTGGCAACCCATCAGAGCTGAATGTGAACCTCTTGGTGCAGCTACCTGTGTGATTCAGTTCTTCTATCTTGAGCCCCGATCAGATTAGGGTTAAGGTGAACTCGTCAAACCCTAGTCTCTGTCATATGATGTAATCATTCGATTCAAGTCCAATGTGAAAATCTAAATAGAAACTCTTTCTATTATTTCACTCTACCATAGCCATGGATTTCTGGACTTGATTCTCATGATCATCATAGGGCTACTCCTCTACCACCGAGGTAGATAGATTCCATCTTGATGCAATCCAGTTCCTACAATGAACATGTCATAGCCAACATACACCTCAGGGTTCCATATGGCTAGGAGACCGAGTAATGGTGTAGTCAAACTATAACACCCTCAAGGTGAACTGTCGATGCATCTCAGATCAAAGAACGAGACACACTACTGTAGCATCGAGTCAGTCATTGACGAGAAGGTAGACTCCCTAATGACTACTCGAGGTGGTCACGCTCAGTGCCCTCGTTCTCTAACGAGTACCTATACTCTCGCTTCGGTGTCTCCACACCGTAGACTCAAGACTCATCTACTAAAGAGAAGCGATTGTACACCAACCTTCCGGATCAATCACCATCCTCGTGATGATCCTATGGTCAGGAGCAATTTATGAGTTAATAATGATTATTCATGTCTTAAATTTTCAACTCTTGAAAATATGAATTATCATTATCATTAACTCAAAGGATGTATCACAGACACTAAATACACATATGTGATAGAAAATAACCCATTTATTGATTTTAGTCAAAATTACAATTTTGCCCCTAGAAGTGTATTACAAGTTGGATATGACAACAAAAGGGAGTTTAGGCATTTTGCCTTGAAGACAGGATTCACAAGTTGGATATGACTCGGAAGTCAATGGACTCAATAGTCCATTTTTCTTCAATTTGTTGATCCTATCTTCTGCTATATGACCTAATCTCAGGTGCCATAGATATCTGTCATTTGGACTATCCCTAGGTCATTTGGCATGTTTTGCTCGATAGTTAGAATAGGTACATCAATATGTAGCTGATAAAAACCATTAATCAGGAAACCATTTGCAATTTTATTTCATTCATAAAGAATGTTACAATGGTCCTTAAAGAAGGTGATCACATAACCTTCTTGTGCTAAGCATGAAACAGAAATCAAATTCCTTCTGACTGCAGGCACAAAATAACAGTCTTGCAAAACTAAGTCTAAACCGAATGGTAATCGTAGAGGGTATGTTCCCACGGCTACTGCAGCAACTCTTGCTCCATTACCAATGCGTAGGATCATGTCTCCATCCCTCAGCCTCCTGCTATCCTCAAGACCCTGCATAGAAGTGCACAGATGAGCACTAGAACCAGAGTCAAGCACCCAACTGGATGCAGAAGAAACCGTAAGGTTAGACTCAATAACGAGCATACCTCCAGAAGGACCTTCCTTCTTGTTCTTCAGGGTGGCCAGGTAAGTAGGGCAGTTCCGCTTCCAATGGCCGTCGCTGTTGCAATGGAAACACTTTCCTTTGACCATCGGCCTTCTTCTTCGGTTCTGCCTTCTTCTTCTTTGATCCTTCTACCTTTTGCTTTTTCACAGACTTCTTTTTCTTTCCATAAGACTTTCTTTTGGAAGAAGTCCGTTCCATAGCAAGAACTGAGCCTTTAGAACCTTTCATAGAAAGCTCAGCAGGTAACCAGCATATTCATTAACTCGGCCAAGGAATTCTTGAAGTTTATGCATGTGGTAATTCATGATGAATTGCCCATATGCATCAGTCAAGGATTGCAGAATAATATCGTTCTGCAGGTCCAAGTCCAACTTCACACCGAGCTTCTCAAGCTCTTCCATGTCCTTGATCATTGTCAGACAGTGATCTTGGACTGACTGCCCATCACGCATCTTAGCCTTAAAAAGTCATTTTGTGACTTGATATTTGGCTGCGCGACTCTGTTCACCAAACATCTCCTGCAGGTGAGCCAACATTTGGCGAGCAGTCCCGATATCTTCATGTTGGCGCTGGAGCTCATCAGACATCGAGCCCAACATGTAGTATCTGGCCTTATTATCTTCGTCAATCCATTTTTCCAGAGACGCTCTCTGTTCAACAGGATGGACGGGCTGGTAATGGTGGGAGGGTCCTGGTCCAAAACATGTGTTAACTTCTCTGAACCCAAAACAATTTTGTAGTTCCTGAGCCAATCTTTATAATTGGGTCCAGTCAGTCTATGTGTGTCTAGGATACGTGCCAGTGGGTTGGACGCAGACATTTTCCTGTAGAGAGTCAAAGATTCTAGTTAGATACTGTAATTTTGACTTGACCAATTTGTTTAGGGATTTTATTTTTAAACAAATTAGCTCCCACTATTTTCTCGGATCCCTACACTCCCTCTGTAGAGATGCGAAAATCTCCACGATTAATGATTTCTAGTGGGTGGTGCGGTCTCACCAACTGACTCATCACCTCACCTAACAGTTATTGGTGATGGGTTAGCCAATGAGTGAACAACTCTTGTTCAATGATTCTCTAATCATGGTGCACCCAAACTTGGTCTCTAATTCATGAATCTCACCGTATCCGGAATATTGATCCACTCCTTAGTTAAGTCAGACCCACCATTTGCATAGACTGGGTTCCTAATTGAGGTCTCTCACCGTATCCGAAATATTGAGCCCAACTCATCCTCCAGCCCATAGCATCCAATGCCTAATAGACATGGTTGCATCTTCCCGGTGCAACTGAGCCACTGTATCCAGCCGAGAACAATCAACCCCGGGAAGGGCCCGCACATCTACAATGGTGGAAGACCTCAGGACTTAATCTTTTCTTAGGGAGAATTGATTCAGGTCTCATTAAACTAGACTTGGCTTAGTCATAACAATTATGACTAACCTAGTGGCATGGGTCAGCTCGGATTATTGACCACCTCAGATCAGAACTGTGTCAACAGATATGGCCAGGTAAGTGAGACCGGTGGAAGGAATATGCCGTTAACTCGTACAAGAACGCATTCAGGTCGAGTAGCTTCCAATTAAAAACCAGTCGGTCGTCTGTGCCAAACTTACCTTAGACACCAAATTGTTGAGTCAGAACCAATTGGGTTAGCCTACAATCCAGACTCTAACCTCTGAGCCTAATTAGGTCTTGCTTGATCGTGACTCGATCTTGACCCAGACTTAATCCTATTAGGCTGGTCAATTTAAGCATTGTTGATCCCATCTAACCAACTCTTGATTCGGTTTGATCAACCGCTTAGACCTAATTGAGCTACCCAAGCCCGAACCCAGTATTATGAATATGTCTTAGATCTGAAATTCTCAATTTTAGACCTAATTAATATTTCCATAAACTTAATTCTTAATTAAGTAGGGTTCATAAACAAAATATGCACAATAAATCCTAGGGTTTCAGGATCTAGGGTTTTGCAGAAAGTAAGTTTTGGGTTTCTGATTAAGGACGAACACGCAGCACCCCTACACATCATAAGAACACCCCATCGAATGGAAAGAGAGGGCCTTTAAACCCTTCTTCGTTCTTATGACCGGACGGCCAAGAGGAACGCCTTAATCAGGAACATGTCAAATACTACAAAACAGTTATCAGATCTATATCATATATCTCATATACAAATTTAGATCTAATCAAGGCATATTTTGCATACATCTCATGTATCAAATCATGCATGTTTTCAGATCTAAATTATCTCATAATAATCTAAAAAATTAGATTTAAATTGATCTAATCAAAATAAATTCTAATCTAGACAATTATGTAGAACTATTCTACAACTAGTCTAGACATGCATCAATCATATCTCATATGATATTTAAAATTAAATAATTTTTATTTGCTGTTTATCAGATGTTATTATAACACTTATAATATCAGAAAATAGTAAATAAGAAGATCTAAAATATGATTTAATCAGATTAAATCAAAGACATGCAAAACTATTCTATAGAACTATTCTATTCTAGAACTAGTCATGCATATCTTCTAATTCTTAGATCCAAATTATTTAATTTTAATTTTTTTGATTTCAGATCTGATCACATCTCATGTGACATCTGAAATCAATTTATTTTCTAATTAAAATAAAATTAAAATCAGATCTAAACAATTTAGAACCATGGCTCTGATACCAGTTGAAGGGAAATCCTGATTTTCCCGGTCCAGGTTCGTTCAGATCTGATCAGATCAAGAGATATATTTCAAAAATTTTTCTCTTGATCTCCAATCAGATCTTGATATGTTTTAGATCTGATTCTTATTATTTTAATAAAATAAAATTAAAATAAGATAAATTAAATCAAATTTAATTTACCTGATCTTGGGTAATCCTATTACCCTGTTGATGATCCTGATTTGCAGCGGAAGGTTCTGGATCTTAGCCACGCAAGCGCCTGGCCTCTACCGGTATCCACTCGGGTTGGATCTGGAGATCCTCTTCTTCTCTATCACACCTCCAAAAATCAGATCTGGATCTGATCTGGAGGATCTTCAAAACTCTTTTGAAGATGAGCAGTCGTCCTTTTGCAGCAGCGCAGCCTTCTTGCTTTTTTGATCGCCTTTCTTTGATCTGAATCGCACCAACCAAGGTCCAAAACTCCTTTTGGACGTGGAGGGCAAGGAGAGAAGAGACTATGGCATGGAGAAGGAGGGGAGAGGCAGCCTTGAGGCATGGAGAAACATATCATATCTCTGTATCTCTACAATCTGAGTTGGGCGCAGGGTCTTATTTATAGACCTAGCTTGTGATCCAACTCCTCTTCCTTCCCAACCAATCACAACCCTTTGTGAAATCAGATCTAAATCTGATTGGTGGGAATAGAGACCCCTGGATTCCTCCTTAGAGGGTGCCTAAGACCAGTCAAAGTTGGTTCTTAGAAGAACTCTAATTGGAATCCAAAAAGGAGATGGAGTCCTTGTCCAACAAGGACTCCTAGGCGCCTCCAACTTGGGCACACGCCACCCTAGGGTGGCGTGCGCCCTTCTCCTTGCCAGGTTCTGGCAGGGGGACAGGCCCCCACCAGCTCTCCAATAGGTGCATGACATGTGGTCAAAAGTCAAAGTGGTCAATGGTCAACGTTTGACCAGTCAAAGGTAGACTTTTGACCAAAGTCAAAGAACAAGAAATGGCAGGTGACCAAAAATGGCAGGTAATGTCTTACAAATAAGACAACCTTTTCTGACTTGGACAACCTCCTGTCAGACCATATGAAGGCCTCTGTTTGAGCACAAACTCCTTTGGCTCAGACAGGACAACTTATTTATGATAGTAAAAGAAGAACGTTAGGTTCAATCGAGTGCTAGCACGATTTCCTTGAACCTAATTGAATCTCATTCAGATCAATTGAACTAGATCAGTTCAATTGATGATCACCAGATTCAAACCCTTGTTTGTGTGACCCAGTTAGGTTCAGTTCTGTATGGTAATGGGATATGTCATGATCTCTATCATCGACATCATCGAAACTCCTTTCGATGGATCAGAACTCTTCTGATTCGAACAGCTAGAATGATCGATCATCTAAATCATTCTAATTGCTCCCAAAATCCACCAGTGACACCTAGCAGTATATGGTGGCAACCCATCAGAGCTGAATGCGAACCTCTTGGTGCAGCTACCTGTGTGATTCAGTTCTTCTATCTTGAGCCCCGATCAGATTAGGGTTAAGGTGAACTCGTCAAACCCTAGTCTCTGTCATATGATGTAATCATTCGATTCGAGTCCAATGTGAAAATCTAAATAGAAACTCTTTCTATTATTTCACTCTACCATGGCCATGGATTTCTGGACTTGATTCTCATGATCATCATAGGGCTACTCCTCTACCACCGAGGTAGATAGATTCCATCTTGATGCAATCCAGTTCCTACAATGAACATGTCATAGCCAACATACACCTCAGGGTTCCATATGGCTAGGAGACCGAGTAATGGTGTAGTCAAACTATAACACCCTCAAGGTGAACTGCCGATGCATCTCAGGTCAAAGAACCAGACACACTACTGCAGCATCGAGTCAGTCATTGACGAGAAGGTAGACTCCCTAATGACTACTCGAGGTGGTCACGCTCAGTGCCCTCGTTCTCTAACGAGTACCTGTACTCTCGCTCCGGTGTCTCCACACCGTAGACTCAAGACTCATCTACTAAAGAGAAGCGATTGTACACCAACCTTCCAGATCAATCACCATCCTCGTGATGATCCTATGGTCAGGAGCAATTTATGAGTTAATAATGATTATTCATGTCTTAAATTTTCAACTCTTGAAAATATGAATTATCATTACCATTAACTCAAAGGATGTATCACAGACACTAAATACACATATGTGATAGAAAATAACCCATTTATTAATTTTAGTCAAAATTATAATTTTGCCCCTAGAAGTGTATTACAAGTGTCAGCCAATTCTGGCTTCTAGGGCACATATATCTAACACAAACATCATCATCTAGCTCCCAATGCCATACCTGCAATGCTTAAACTATGCATATAACTAATTTGACATATAAATGAATATCATAATAAATAATAATAGTGACTAATATGTTTTTGGAGAATAAACGAGATAACTACAATGAAATTTTTCATAATAGAACAAAGAACATCATAACAATAATAAAATATTAATGTATTTATGAACTGCCCAAACTAGAGCATCCAAGAGCCGTTCATAGAGTCCATTTTGGGGACCTTGGGATTGACTCTTGAATAGGAGTCTAAGGTTATATCGATGCATGCATTAAATCATTACCAAACCAGATCTTGGACTAGATCCTGGACCGAATCCCGACCTAGATCCTGATTTGGATCCCGACCAAGATCCGATTCGAATCATGACCTGAATCTCGAACTAGATTCCGAACATGATCCTAGACTGGATTCTGAACATGATCCCAGATCGAATCTTGGACCGAATCCCAACCTAAATCCCGATTGAGATCAGATCCAAATCTTGACCCAAATCTCAGACCAGATTCTAGATAGGATCCCAGATCAAATCCCAGACCGGATCCTAGACAGGATCCCGACTCAGATCCCTGATCGAAACCTGATTCGGATCCTAAATCGGATAGTTTATATGCATTAAAAATTAAAATCTTTGGCTAATGCAAATTAAAATATTAAATCATAATCATAATGAAATACATGGACTAAATAAATAAAAAGATTAAACTATAACAACTAAAAGCATAAAAATATAATTAAAAATATAATTATTTTAATTATAAAAAATAATTTATTATTACTATTATTATTACTACTATTACTATAACTATTACTATTATTATTATTATTATATTTACTATTATTATTATTATTATTCTTACTACTACTATTACTATTATTATTGCTATTATTATTATTATTATTCTTACTACTACTATTACTATTACTATTATTATTATTATTATTATTATTATTACTATTATTATTATTTTCATTATTATTACTACTTTCACTATCATCATCATCATCATTATTATTCTTGCTACTATTGCTATTATTATTATTACTACTATTATTAATATTACTATTTTTACTATTATTATTATGATTATTATTATTACTATTATTATTATTATTATTATTTATTAAAATTTAAAAATTGATTAAACACTAACCCAATACTCTATGGCCCCTCTGCCCCCACCCCAGTGGTGCCCCTCCATCGTCCATCACTTGCAGCCCTCCGCCCGATCCGTCACCACCACCCCTCCATGCCTTACCCCTCGTGGACCTCCATATCCTGCTGTGCCACTCCTCCGAAACCCATCACGGCCCCTCACCCTCTACGGTGTCCCTCCGCTGCCCACCACCGATGCTCACGGCCCCCCACCCATCCTGTCGCACCACCCCACAATCTCTCACCCCATGTGGCACCCACCCCCCTGTGCCCACCCACCCCTATAGCTGGCACCCATCCTCCGCACCCTGCCGCCGCACCAACCACCGCACAGAAACACCCATGACCCCCATCTCATCTCGTCACCACTGCTCCATGGCCCCCACCCCACGCGGCCCCCCACCCCTTATAGCCGGCACCCACCTCCGTGCCCCACCACCCACACCGGCCACCACATAGAAATACCCACGGACCCCTAGATGATCGAAAGAGAACAAGAAAAAAAAACTTACCATCGATTCAAGGACTCGATAGTGGCAGCGATAATGGCGATGGCAATGGCGGTAGTAGTGGGAGACCCAATCTTAAGTCAGTGGAAGCCAAGGAGAAGAGGGAGAGAGAGGACGAGGGGGCAAGAGTGGATTTTGGGGGAGCGAGAGTGGGTTTCATGTAGTGGGAGAGGATATTTAAAGACCTTTAGCAATGAATTTTTAGCGACACAAATTTCGTTGCTAAAATGCTTATTAGCAACGGAAAGTGCAGTTTCGTCAGTAATAATTTTCATCAATTATTTTCCTAAAAAATTTTTTCCTCTCCAAAAAATATTAAAATATTTGATAAAATTATTTATAATAAAATTAAAATTTATGTCATAAATAATAATTATTTATGATAAAAAAATTTTATCATAAATAATTTTTTATAAATAAATAATTTAAAAAATTAAATAAAGATGAGAATATTTATGATAAAAATATTTCATCATAAATAAAAATTATTTACATTGTAAAATCATTTTACATCATAAATAATTTTTATTTATGATGAAATATTTTCATCATAAATATTTTTTCATAAATAAATAATTTAAAAAAAAATGAGAATATTTATGATAAAAATATTACATTATAAATAAAAATTATTTGCAATAGAAAATTATTTTATGTCATAAATAATTTTTATTTATAATGCAATATTTCTATCTTAAATAATTTTAGTAAATAAATAATTTAAAAAAATTAAAAAAAGATGAGTATATTTGTGATGAAAATTTTTCATCATAAATAAAAATTATTTATGACATAAAGTTAATTTTCATCATAAATAATTATTATTTATGATGGATAGTTTTCCTTGCCAATAATCTTTGGTACATAAAAAATACAAATAATTAAAAATGATTGGATTTTTTGTGATGAAAATCTTTTTAAAAAGAGGACAAAAATATACTATATATGGTCGATGCGATGGGGTTGAGTGATGCAAGCGCGTCCATTGTTAGCTAGCTCGTAGGCAAATTATTTTTTTTTAATTTTTTAAAAATTAATATTCTTTTAAAAAAATTATTATTCTTTGAATATAAAATAATTTTAAAATTTAAAATCTATATTTATCATTCATTATTTAAGTAATTATCATGCGAGTATCATTATAAAAGATCATCTCGATTTGGTAGCTCTAGCTTTGTAAATCGATAAAATATGATTTCGATAGTCATGAACGACCGCATGATAATATGATAGATAGAAATTATCGATGGATCTAAAAACTTATAACGATGATCTTTGTGATATTTATAGTATACTATCAAAATTTTACTTCAATCGAACATCATTATTATGGTCAATTTAGTATGGGATGATTTTGGCCATTAAATAAAAAAGAATGATTAAATGGCCAAATAGTATTCGATAAGATAATTTTTTAGATAAATGATCTTTATTACTATTTTGATCATTTGTATAGTGATGATTATAAAATTCAAATCGCATGTATATGAATAATCCAAAACTATGTCTCTTGATACTTATTTAAGTCATTGAGTAATTATACTTATATTTTTGTAAGATTTGCTTAACGTGGATGGTTCATATATATATATGGTTTGAATTTTATGATGACTATTGTATAAATATTGAAAGTAATAGCAAAGATCATTTATTTAAAAAATCATCTTAATTTAATATTTTGATCATTTATTTTTTATTTAACGGTTCAAATCATTTCATACTAAATTGATCATGATAATGATATCTGATTGAAATAAAATTTTAATAGTATGCTATAAATATCATAGAGATCATCATTATAAAATTTTAGATCCATTAATAATTTTTGTCTATTAGATCATTATGTAGTCATTCGTGACCATCGAAATCAAATTTTATTGATCTGCATAGCTAGAGCTATTAGATCAAGGTGATATTTTATGACGATGCTTGCATTATAATTACTTAAATAATAAATAACGAAGAAGAAAAATTTTAAATTTTAAAATTTATGTAATATTTAAAAAAAAATAAAAGTATTTTTTTAAAAGAATACTATTTTTTTTAAAAAATAAAAAAATATTAATTTGCTTACGGGCTAGCTAATAGTGGATGCGCTCGCACCCCTCAATCCTATTGCATCGACCATGCACAGCACATCTTTGCCCTTTTTTATTTTTAAAATAATCCATATTTTTTTTAAATTTAAAATTTTGATCAAATTATTGATGATGGAAACTTTATGTCGAAAATAACTACTTATTTATGATATAAATTTAATTTTTATCATAAATAATCATGCTTTTTTATTTTTTAAATAATTTATTTTATTCAGATTCTTTATGATGAAATTTTTTTATCATAAATAATCAATTATTTACAACATAAAAATAATTTCCATAAAAAATAATTAATTATTTATGATAAAAATATTCCATCATAAATAATCTAGTATTTTTTATTTTTTTAAATAATTTATTTTTGTAGATTATTTATAATGAATATTTTTTATCATAAATAATCAATTATTTATGATGAAAATATAATTTTTATTATAAATAATAAATTATTTATGATGAAAATTTTTCATCAAAAATAATTTAATAATTTTTAATTTTTTAAATAATTTATTTATGTTGATTATTTATGATGAAAATTTTTCATCATAAATAATTGATTATTTTTGATAAAAATCATTTTTATGTTGTAAATAATTAATTATTTATAATAAAATATTTTTATCATAAATAATTTGATATTTTTATTTTTTTAAATGATTTATTTTGGTTAGATTATTTATGATGGAAAATTTTTATTGCAAATAAGGGATTATTTGCGATGTAGATCTAATTTTTATTATAAATAATTTAATATTTTTTATTTTTTTAAATAATTTATTGAAGGTAGATTATTTATGATAAAAATTTTATATCATAAATAATTATTATTTATGACATAAATCATATTTTCATCATAAAGAATTAATTATTTGTGATGAAAATTGTTGGGGATAAACCCCGCTCCTACCGAAGTCTAGCTCGATGCTCAGCCTAATGCAATCAGTAGCCACGAAAGAGCTTCAAGGGATGGATCTTAAGTCGAACCCCTTCAGCCCACCGAACTCCAAGCGGCCAAGCTTTAACAAAATTCCTCAACAGTCGAGCTTCTTCGGACTCCCAACGGTCGAACTCCTTGGCGGTCGTCCCTCGATCGAACTCCTCAAGCGGCCGTTCCTTCAGCTGATCGAGCTCCTTTGGACTCTTAGCGGTCGAACTTCTTGGCGGTCGTCCCTCGGTCGAACTTCTCAAGCGACCGTCCCTTCAGCCGACCGAGCTCCTTCGGACTCCCAACAGTTGAACTTCTTGGCGGTCGTCCCTCGACCGAACTCCTCAAGCGACCGTCCCTTCAGTCGATCGAGCTCCTTTGAACTCCCAGCGGTCGAACTCCTCAGCAACCGTTCGTCGATCGGACTTCTCACGGACCGAGCTCCTATCGAACTTCCCAGCGACCCAGCCTTAGCCGCACACCTCCAGCCAGACACGTACGGAAGCCAAACTCCTTCCAAGCTTCCTCTTCAGGAGTCCAAACTCCTCCGAGATGGGCACACATCGAAGCCCTTCAACCCTTCATTCGGTCCCGAGCGGCTCAGCATCAAGACAGCTGCAGCCATCACCATCAGTCCACCGCAAGCGACAGTGACCCACTGTCAGGCGGCGATGGCTGTCACCCTCAACCCACGACAAACGGTACCTTCCCATGAGACTGACTCCATCGAACCTCGAGCGGCCTGGCAGAATGCGACTACAGCCATCACCATCAAGCTCCACTATAAAAAGGACCCTCCAGATATGCTAATCTCAGAATCTCTGAATCTTTAAACTCTAATCTCTCTGATCTCTAAGATCTCCTCTTCTTCTCCAAGCTCCGAAACTCATGCCTAAGCACTCTATTCCTATTGGCCAGAGCTGACTTGATCATCGGAGGGTCCTGTCGGAGCCACCCCCCATCGGCTCCGAACGGAACTTTGTTTTGCAGGTTCCCGACGGCGACCTCATCGACCTCCACTCCAGTGGATTCCAGCGACGATCAGATTCTACGTCAATAGATTGGCGCTGGAGGAAGGGAATCCCGAACCTTCGAGGTTCCCTTATTCTTAAAAGAGTGCTCGACGATGATTTCTCCCTCTCCAGAGACCTCTCTTCGTCCTCACCAAAGCCCTCTCCTAAAGAGAAAATGCCTCCCAGGAGAGCTTCGACTTGACGATCGACGGGCTCTGCATCCCAATCCTGTTCAGATCCGTCTACCCCTGCTTCAGCCCTGGGAACTCAGGTTCCATCCGTACCCATGGTAAATGTGGAGCAGTTCAACCTGCTCGTCCGATAGATTCGTGGCCTCATGGATACAATGCGGGCCATGCAGCAGCCTCCGATGGCGACTCCACTAGGAAATCCACCATTCGGATGTCGGGAATAGGCCCCAGGAAAGGGTACTCAGGCCGGTGTGCCCACCGCTCCTTGGAAAGGAAAACAGAGAGTCGGAGATCCATGTTCAGATCATGGTTCTCCTTTGGAGGAGACCTTTCTCACTTGTAGCCGAAAGTCCCCCAAGATCTACGACCAGGATGACGTCCTTGATCACAGATTGCGGGAGATGGACCGATGAATTGAAGAGCTCGGCCATATCGCCCCGGTTCATCATGCCAACTTCCACACCGAACCTCCTTTCTCTCTTCAGATAATGCAAGAGCCCATCCCACTGAACTTCAATCTCCCTCAGCTTGAAAGCTACGATGGGATCTCTGATCCGATTGATCATCTGGAGGCCTTTCGGACCATGATGCTGCTTCACGGCGCTTTAGACGCCATGCTATGCCGAGCCTTCTCATCTACCTTAAAGGGAGCAGCGAGAAATTGGTACTCGACGTTGAAGCTAAGTACGATCTTCTCTTTTGACCAGATGAGCAGTCAGTTCGCAGCCCACTTCATCAGCAGTCGACGACCGCGTCGAGGTTCAGATTTTCTGATGAACGTCAAACAAAAGCAAGGAAAATCCACCCGGGCTTACGTAACCTGGTTTAACATCGCAGCATTGGAGGTTTGGGACTTGGACCAGTTTGTTGCGATGGCCGCACTTAAGGGCGGCCTTCAGAAAAATGACATGCTGTTCTTCCTGGAAAAAAGGTATCCTAGGAACTTCGTCGATCTATTGGCTCGGGCCAAGAGACATGCCCGTACGGAAGAAGCCTTCATGTTGAAGGACGAAGAAGCCTTAAGGGAGCGGCTGGCAGGCAATGGAGAGCCGAACGAAGTTCGGCCATGCTCATGGACTTCCTCCGACAGCAGGCAGGCCCGAACTCCTCGAGCTCACGAAGAAATGCGAAGAAGCCCTCCTCCTAAAAGATTCTGCGACTACGCCCCCCTTAACACTCCTCGAACTCAGATTCTCATCGAAGTTAAGAACCAACTACCAAGACCAGAAGGATTACGGTCTCCCCCAAACAAGCATGGTTGAAGCAAGTACTGCCTCTACCATCGCGACCACGGCCACGATATTGAGGAGTGCATCCAGCTCTGAGATGAAATTGAGGAGCTCGTTAGAAAGGGGCGGCTGGGTAAATTCATTTGATGCTAGCCTGAAGATCGGTAAAGGATGCTGTCGTGACAAGAAATGATCAGGTCGGCCGCCTCACGGCATCGTCAGCGTTACCCAGGTCCCAGCGTTGAAGCCAAGAGAAGCATGCTCCAAAGTGAGGAGGCCAGCATGAGATAGAAAAAGTCCTCCGCATGAAGAAGCACGGAGGAACAATGCTACCACGATCCTGAATCACAAAGAAGTCGGAAATACATTGCCAGTAACTTCCTTTCAATAAAGTTCTTTCCTTTCAATAATATACTATTTCTGGGCACGAAAACTATGTGATGACAGGGAAAGAAGTAGTTAATAGTTGCCGTGTTAGGAACAGGAGGAGAACCTCATCCTAGCATGGATAGGTCAAAGACCATCGACCTCGGCCCGAGATAAGATCTCTCTCGAGCGACAACCTCGGCTAGAGATGAGATCTCTCTCGAGCAACAACTTCGGCCAGAGATAAGATCTCTCCCGAGAATCGATCTCGATCAGAGATAAGATCTCTTCCGAGAAGCGACTTCGACCAGAGATAAGATCTCTCCCAAGAATCGACCTTGGCTAGAGATAAGATCTCTTTCGAGAAGCGACCTCGGCCAGAGATAATATCTCTCCCAAGCGACAACCTCGGTCAGAGATAAGATCTCTCCCGAGAAACGACCTTGGCCCTCGACCAGAGATAAGGTCTCTTCCGAGCGACAACCTCGGTCAGAGATAAGATCTCTCCCGAGAATCAACCTCGGCTAGAGATAAGATCTCTCCCGAGAATTAACCTCAACCAAAGATAAGATCTCTCCCGAGAAGTGACCTCGGCTAGAGATAAGATCTCTCCCGAGAATCAACCTCGACCAGAGATAAGATCTCTCCCAAGAAGCAACCTCGGCCAGAGATAAGATCTCTTTTGAGCGATCGAGTCAACCTCGGCTGAAGAGCTTCAACTTCAACCTCAACTAGAGATAAGATCTCTTCCGAGTGAAGGCCTCGTTCACGAAGGACGAGATGGGAGGAGAGGCGTAGACGACGGTCCGTATGTGCCCCCACAGCCCATTAGGAATAGGAGGAGAACCTCGTCCTAACGTGAGCAAAATTGAAGGCCTCGTTCACAAAGGACGAGATAGAGAGAGGTGGATGATGGTCCGAATGTGCCCCCACAGTCCGTTAGAAATAGGAGGAGAATCTCGTCCTAACGCGAGCAAAGTCGAAGGCCTCGTTCACAAAGGACGAGATGGGGGGAGAGGCACGAACGATGGTCCGTATGTGCCCCCACAGCCCATTAGGAACAGAAGGAGAACCTCATCCTAATGCGAGCAAAGTCGAAGGCCTCGTTCACCTTAGATGAGATGGGGGAGACGGACGACAGTTCGAATGTGCCCCTACAGCCCATTAGGAATAGGAGGAGAACCTCGTCCTAATGCGAGCAAAGGCGCCCGCATCAACCTCGGCCAAAGGAGATAAGATCTCCTCCGAGCGACCGAGCCCAACCTTGGTTGGAGAGCTTCAACTTCGACCTCGACTAGAGATAGGATCTCTTCCGAGCGACCGTATCAACCTCGATCGGAGAGCTTCAACTTTGACCTCGGCCAGAGACAAGATCTCTCCCGAGCGACCGTGTCAATCTCGGCTGGAGAGCTTCAACTTCAACCTCGACCAGAGATTGGATCTCTCTCGAGCGGTCGAGATAACCTCAGCCAGAGATGAGATCGGAGACAACCTCATCTTGAGATTAGATCTCTTCCGAGCGACCGCATTGACCTCGACCCGAGATCAGATCTCTCCCGAGCGTCCGTGTTAACCACGACTGCAGGAGAAGAGATCTCCTATGAGTCAGCCTCGGCTGCTGAAGACAATGTCGCCCCCGACGAGCTCAACCTCCGACCTCGATCGCAAAAGACAAGGCCTACTTCAACTTTAGCCAGAGACGAGATCTCCTCTGAGCTTCAGCTTCAACATCAACTTTAGCTAGAGATGAGATCTCCCCCGTGCTTCGACCTGAACCAGCACGGAGCCCAGAAGAAGACTTCGGCAGTCGCCTTTTCTGCACTCTCTTCCTTCGAGTTTTAAACTCGGGAGTGGGGGGGGCTATTATTGGGGATAAACCCCACTCCTGTCGAAGTCTAGTTCGATGCTCAGCCTAATGCAACCAGTAGCCACGGAAGAGCTTTAGGGGATGGGTTTTAAGCCAAACCCCTTCAGCCCATCGAACTCCAAGCGGTCGAGCTTTAACGAAATTCCTCAGCAGTCGAGCTCCTTTGGACTCCCAGCGGCCGAACTCCTTGGCGGTCGTCCCTCGATCGAACTCCTTAAGCAGCTATCCCTTCAGTCGGTCGAGCTCCTTTGGACTCCCAACGGTCGAACTCCTTGGCGATCGTCCCTCGATCGAACTCCTCAAGCGATCGTTCCTTCAGCCAGTCGAGCTCCTTCGAACTCCCAGCGACCAAACTCCTTGACGATCGTCCCTCGATCGAACTCCTCAAGCGACCGTCCCTTCAGTCGGTCGAGCTCCTTCGGACTCCTAGCAATCGAACTCCTCATCAACCGTCCATCGATCGGACTTCTCACCGACCGAGCTCCTACCGAACTTTCCAACGATCGAACCTTAGCCGCGCACCTCCAGCCAGATGCATATGGGAGCTGAACTCCTTCCGAACTTCCTCTTCAGGAGTTCGAACTCCTCCGAGATGGACACACGTTGAAGCCCTTCAACCCTTCATTCAGTCTTGAGCGGCTCAGCATCAAGATAGCTACAGCCATCACTATCAGTCCGTCGCAAGCGACAGCGATCCACTGTCAGACGGCGATGGCTGTCACCCTCAATCCGCTGCAGACGACACCTTCCTATGAGACTGACTTCGCCGAACCTCGAGCGGCCCACCAGCACGCGACTACAGCCATCACCATCAAGCTCCGCTATAAAAAGGACCCTCCAGATATGCTAATCTCGAAATCTCTAAACTCTAATCTCTTTGATCTCTAAGATCTCCTCTTCTTCTCCAAGCTCCAGAACTCATTCCCAAGTACTCCATTCTTATTGGCCAGAGCTAACTTGATCGTCGAAGGGTCCTACCGGAGCCACCCCTCCACCGACTCTGGACGGGACTTTATTTTGTAGGTCACCGACGATGACTTCATCAGCCTCTACTCTAGCGAATTCCGACGACGATCAGATTTTGCATCAACAAAAATCTTTTTCCATCGCAAATAAAAGCTATTTATGATGGAATTTTATTTCTATCGTAAATACCTTTATTTGCAATAAAATTTATTTCATCATAAATAATTTTATTTAAAAAATCTATTTTCTTGTAGCGTCTAGCATTCCAGCATGATCCTTAATCTGTAGTTGATTAATTGAATGCCTTAAATCGAACAAGATTGGATGTTGGGCAATACTGTATGACCAGTCCTATGAGGATTTAAGCTTTTTATTTTTAAAATAATCATGGTTAAGTTTTGATAAAATTATGATTTTGGATATTATATTTTGAAAGAGAATTTTAGGAAGCTCATTGTTCATGTAAGATTAAGATGGCCCCATGTCGAATAAAAAAGACTGCTCGAGGTGTTGTCGAGAGACATCAAACCAATAAGATGGCAGTACTCCTTAATAGGTCGATGGCATTTCTCAGCAGAAAGGAGTCATTGATCCTATCAAGAATATCCAAATGGAGCAATAAGAGTCAAGCATAGCTCAGATAATACAGATATTAGTTGGCTTGATGCTATCGCAATAATAATTACAGTAATAGTTACTGCAATAATGATAAATACAATAATAAACACCACTACCACAAAGATGTGGAGAGTAGTCAGAGCAACAAAGTAATATTGTTGAATTTAAGAAGTTATCTCCACCGATTTTCAAGGGGCTTATAGAACCTTTGAAAGTTGACAATTGGCTTATGGAGATGGAGAAAACATTTGATATTGTGATAATGAAAAGATCTTATATTCATTATGCATGTTGCAAGGGAAGGCATTTAATTAGTAGTAGAGACTGCAATATAAATATGAATAAGATGGGGAACAATTCATTTGGAAGAGATTCTGAAAGACATTTTATGACTAATATTTTTTTTTGGAGTTTAAGGACTTAAAAGGAATAGAAATTTATTTTTCTAAAATAAAAAAATAATGATAGTTATGGAATATAAAGCCAAATTTATGGAGCTTATCAAGTTTGTTTTAAGATTGGTCGAGAATGAGTATGATCGAGTGCATAAATTTGAGATATAACTGAAAATAGAAATTTGAAAGCAAGTGGCACTATAAGAAATTGGAGTTTTGCCAATGCAATATCTACCTATGTAAAATTTTGAGCAGGTAAAGAGAATAATTAGCTATGCAAAAAAAATAAACATCAATAAAATTGGTATAATTAGCTATGCTCAACAAAAAGAATCTCAAAATATAATTATCGATGTAGCCATCATATCGAAATTTAAACCAAAGCATCGATAATAGGTGGTCTTAATTTTTTTAATTTTTAATAAACCATTTGCTGATGCTAAATTTGTGGAGGCAATAAGAATAATTACCTACGCTTCCATCTTATGTATGTAATTAATCTCATTGCCTATGCTAACTTAGTATCAGCAATTTTTTAATTAATTTTTTATTTTCATAAATAATTTATCGATGCTAAGTTAGTGTAGGCAATGAGATTAATCACTTATTCAAGATGTAAGTATAAACAATTAGTCTTATTGCCTACACAAATTTAGTATTGGCAAATAAATTTTTTTATTTTGGTAAAATATTTGTTGATGCTAAATTTGTTAGCTTATTGCCCACACTTCAATCTTCCATAAGTAATTAGGCTTATTGCCTATACTAACTTAGCATTGGCAAATATATTTTTTAATTATTTTTTTTATTTTTATAAATAATTTGTTGATGCTAAATTAGCTTAGGGAATATGTCTAATTGCCTATGCTTCCATCTTACATAGGTAATAACCTTATTGCCTATGCTAAATTAGTATTGATAAATATTTTTTATTTATTTATTTTTTATTTTTATAAATAATTTATCGATGCTAAATTAGCATAGGTAATGAGTTCAATTATCTACATAAGATGGAAGTGTAGATAATTATGTTATTGCCTATATAAATTTAGTGTTCACAAATTATTTATAAAAATAAAAAATAAAAAAAAAGAAAATTATTTGTCAATGCTAAATTTGCATAGACAATAAGCCTAATTACCTATGCTTCCATCTTGCATAGGTAATTAACCTTATTGCCTATGCTAATTTAGCATCGACAAATATTTTTTTATTAATTTTTTTTATTTTTTATAAATAATTTATCTTTATTAAAATAATTTTTTGATATAATTTTAGAATTTAAAATCTATCTTCACCATTCATTATTTAAATAATTATCAAGTATCATCATAAAAGATCGTCTCAAATTGATAGCCCTAGCTATGTTGATCAATAAAATTTAATTTTGATGACCATGAACGTGAAGAAAAAATTAATTTTTCTATCGTAGGATCGATTTGATTCGATCTGATCTATAAAAAAAAATTTAAAATTTTTTTATTATTATCCAATCAGATCTGAGTTTTAAATCTAATAGGAATGATCTGATATCAAAAATTAAAATTAAATTAAATTGTAACAACAATTATTACCTAATTTAGGTAAATGATTTATCCTGCCAATGATCTAATTGCATTTTGAGATTTTGGATCTAGCCATGCACATGCCCAGCCTCTACCGAAGTTCACTCAGGTCAGATCTGGATGTTGTCTCCTTCTAGATCTGATCTCCAAAGATCGGATCAGATATCAACTCCTGGTGCCAAAAATCTGATCTTCAACAATACCGCGTCCGTCTCACGAATAGGATCCTCTTGACTTGGTCTTTGCAGTAGCTATTCTCAACAATTGATCACTATTTGCCCAAACTTTTTAGGTGTGAAGAAGAGGGAGAAGTCTGGAAGAGGAGGCATGAAGATGGAGTTTTGGGCAGCACTTGGGCATGGGTGATTGGGAATTACAAAACCCTAGGGTGCAGGGGTCTTTATATAGACCTCTATGCCACCTTAGAGTCCTAATGCTTTAAGCAACTAGTTTGCTTAAAGCAGAAGGACTCTCCTTCATATTCCATGCCAATAATCAGAACTCTTCTGATTTTTGTCACCCAAAAATCCAAGTAAAATGCAATAGAGAAGGGATAAGGGAGAAGACTTGGCACATGAAACCAATCTCCAAGAGTTTGAACACTTTCAAACTCTATCTTCCTATCCACCAAGGGTGCACGCCATATGGGGGCATGCATCCATATTTCTTCATGCAAATAACCATAGGGATGTATGCCCTTAGATATACTCTAGGGGGAGCATGCCTCCTCCCTCAACTTCTGCAAAGACCAGATCAAATGACCCTTGTCCTAATTTCATCCAATGATTTTATGACAAATCCTGATTAAGTTAGGATAAGCCCTGATCTCATCAGGACAAGCTCTAATCTAACCATGATAAGCTCCAGTCAGACCAGGACAAATCCATACAGAGTTCTTGGATGAGTCAAATCAAATTTGACTTAGTCAAGATAATCAGAAAGATGATAGAAGAAGAAAGTTAGGCTCAATCATGTGCTAGCATGATTTGTTTGAACCTAATTTGATCAAATCTAAATTAATCAAACTAGATTAGTCCAATTGATGATATCCAAATCTAAATTCTTATTTATGTGATCCAGTTAGGTTCAATTCTTATATGGTAATGAGCATGTCGAGATCTCCATCATTGACATCATCGAAACATCTTTTGATGGATCAAAACTCTTCTGATTCATCCAATTTAAATTATTGATCATTAAGATAATTTTAATTAATCATAAAATCCATCAGTGATATCTAGCAGTATATGGTGGTAACCTATCAGAATTAAATATGAATCTCTTGGTGTAGTTACCTATGTGATCGAGTTCTTCTATCATGAGCTTCGATAGGATTAGGATTAAGATGAACTCGTCAAACTAACACCCATCATATGAATAAATTATTTGATTCGAGTCCGATGTGAAACACTAATAGAAATTTTTTTCTATTAATTCACACTGTCATGGCCATGGGCTTAAGGACTTGATCTCATGATCATCAAAGGGCTACTCCTCCTTTACTGAGATTGATAGATCTCTATTAGTGCGATCCAATTTCTACAATGAACATGCTATAGCCAACATACACCTCAAGATTTTGAATAGCTAGGAGACTGAGTTATGGTGTAGTCAAACTATAACACACTCAAGGTGAACTGTCGATGCATCTCAAATCAAAGAACCAGACATACAACTGTAGCAACGAGCTAGTCATCAACGAAAAGATACTCCTTATGATTGCTCGAGGTGGTCATACTCAGTGTCCTTATTCTCAACAAGTACCTATACTCTTGCTCTGGTATCTCCATACCATAGACTTAAACTCATCTATTATAAGAAAGCGATTATACACTGATCTTTTAGATCGATCACCATCCTCATGATGATCCTATAATTGAAAGCATTTTATGAGTTAATTATGATAACACATGCTTTAAATTTTCAACTCTTGAAAATATGGTTATCATGCCCGTTAACTCAAAGAATGTATCATAGACACTTTAAATACACAATATGATAGAAAATAACTTTTTTTATTAATTTTAGTCAAAATTATAAAAATGTCTCTAGAAAGTATATTACAAGTGTCGGCCAATCTATCTTCTAGGGCTCATCTAACAAACTCCCACTTGACCTAAAGCTAATTGGCTATAAATCTAAATCCTATCTTCTTAAGATGGACTTTGATTTTTTGCTGGCTCAATGGTTTCGTCAGTGGGTTAGCTGCATTATCTACAATGTCGACTCTCTTGATCTTGATGTATCCCTTCTCAAGGTCATCGTAGATGAGATGATACCGCCGCTCGATGTGCTTGGACTTCTAATGAGATCTTGGCTCCTTAGCTAGGACTATGGTACCATTATTGTTGCAGTACAGAAAGATGGCATCTGATGACATCACTTAGAGCTCTGCAGCGAACTTTTTAAACCAGAATGCCTCCTTCATAGCTTTCGATGCAGCGATATATTTTGCTTTCATGGTGGAGTCTGCTATCACGGTCTGCTTGGAACTCTTTTAGCTTACAGCACCATCATTGCACAATAATAGACTACCAGATGTCAACTTTCGATCATCTATATCAAACATAAAGTCTGAGTTTGTATACCTCTGGACTTGGAGTTTTCCATTATCAAAGACCAAAAATATATTCTTAGTCTTTCTCAAGTACTTAAGGATACACTTCATAGATGTCCAATGCTCTTCACCTAGATTCGACTGATATCTACTCGTGACACACACAACATGGACAATATCAGGTCGTGTATATAGCATGGCATACATGAGGCTCCCTATTATCAAAGTATAAGGGATTTTGCTCATGTGTTTAATCTCCTCAAGTGTGTTTGGGCACATCTTTTTGGAGAGATAAATGCCATGTCAGAAGGGCACTAGTCCCCTCTTGGAGTTTTTCATGTTGAACCTCTTTAGTACCTCCTTCATGTACATCTTTTATAAAAGATCCAACATCCTCTTCGATCTATCCCTATAGACTTTAATTTTCAAAATAAAGGATGCTTCTCCTAGGTCTTTCATAGAGAACTCTTTCGATAACCATACTTTGACCAAGGTCAACATGAAAATGTCGTTCCCAATTAGGAGGATGTCATCCATATACAATACGAGGAAGATAACAATACTTTTACTGATCTTTTTGAAAATACATGGACCCCCCTCATTTTTGATGAAACCAAATGGTTTGATTACATCATTAAAATAAGCATTCCAGCTCCGAGATGCTTGCTTAAGTTCATATATGGATCTCTACAGTTTGCAGACCTTTTGGTCACCATCACTGGATATGAAACCAAGGAGCTATTCTATATAGATATCTTTCTCAAGATATTAATTTAAGAATATCATTTTCACATCTATCTACCATATTTCGTAATCAAAATAGGCTATAATTATAAGTAACGTGCGGATGAATTTAAGCATGGCTCTGGCGAGAAGGTATCCTGATAGTTAATGCCTTCGTGCTGACTATATTCTTTTGCCACTAGCCTAGCTTTGAATGTCTTTATATTTTTATCTACACCTATCTTTTTCTTGAAGATCTATTTACATCTAATAGGTACCATACCTTCAGATGGATCTACTAAGGTCTAGACTTGGTTTGAGTGCATTGAGTCAATCTCTGACTTCATTACCTCTCATAATTTTTCAAAATCGATATATGATATTGCCTCGTCATAGGTTTTGAGATCATCACCATGAATCTCATTTTTCGTGATGAATATTTCCTTTACATCCTCTTGAATAGTATCTAAGTACTTCTCAGAAGGACGAAAAATCCTACTTGATCTACGATATGGTGGAAGTTGTGTTTGGATTGGCTTAGACTAACTGAGTTCCTCAGGCTCCTTGGCTTGTTGCTCTTTGAAAACTTTCTCTTCAAGTCTAATCTATCTCCCAATACCACCATCTTGAATAAATTATTTTTCAAGAAAATGGCATGTCAACTCATAATTACATTATGATCTTCTGGAAGATAGAAATAATATCTTAATAACTTCTTAGGATATCTGATAAATGGAGCTCTTAGGGATCTAGACTCTAACTTGTCCACCTATAGCCTCTTGACATGGGTCGGACAATCCTAAATTCTGAGATGACTCAGATTTGGCTTCTTACCATGCCATATCTCATACGATATGGTAGGAATGGTTTTAGATGGATCCTATTTAACAAGTATATGGCTGTCATTAGACTATATCCCCCAAAAAAATAGGAAGAACTATGAAGCTCATCATGAATCGGACCATATCTAATAGGATTTAATTTTTTCATTTTGAAATCCCGTTGGATTGAGGCATTTCAGATGGAGTCCATTGTGAGACTATGCTATTATCCTTGAGATAGTTCAAAAATTTTTGACTAAGATATTTACCTCCTCGATCTAATCGAAAAATCTTAATGAATTTTTGGTTTACTTTTCTACTTCATGTCTGAATTTCTTAAACTTTTCAAAGACTTAAGACTTGTGTCGCATTAGGTACACATATCCGTACCGAGACAGATCATTGGTAAAGATGATGAAGTAAAAAAAATTACCTCCAGCCTACTCATCAAATGGATTGTACACATCTGTATATACTAGGGCAAGTAGGTCTGTGGCCCTTTTCCCATATTTCACAAAAGAGAGCTTGGGCATTTTATCTTGAAGGCATGATTTACAATTGGATGACTCAAAAGTTAATGGATCCATTAGTCTAGATGTTTCTAATTTATTAATCCTATCTTCAACTATATGACCTAGCCTAAAGTGCCATAGATATCTTTCATTGATACTATCCCTAGGTCGTTTTGATTTTATGGCATTCATGTTTTGCTCGACATTAAAAATAGAAACATCTATATGTAACTGATAGAGACTATTAATTAAGAAACCATTTGTAATTTTATTTCTTTCATAAAGAATTATATAGTGGTCCTTAAAGAAACTAATTACATAGTTTTTTTGTGCTAAACATAAAACAAAAATCAAATTCTTGCTTGCAATAGGCACTAAGTAATAGTCTCTAAGAACTAAAACTAATCTAGATGGTAGTTGAAAAGAATAGGTACCCATAGCCATAGTAGCAACTCTTGCTTCATTTTCAATGTGCAAGATCATCTCACCATCCCTCAACCTCCTGCTCTTTTCAAGACTCTACATAGAAGTGCATAAATGAGCACTAGAACCAGAGTCAAGCACCAAACTGATGCAGAAGAAACCATTAGTTTCAATGATAAGCATACCTCCAGAAGGACCTATCTCCTTCTTGTTCTTCAGGCTGGCCAGGTATGAAGGGCAATTCCGCTTTCAATGGCCATCGGTGTTGTAGTGAAAATATTTTTCTTTGTCCACGGCCTTCTTCTTCGGTTCTCCTTTACTCTTCTTCTTTCCTTCTACCTTTTGCTTCTTCACAGACTTTTTTCTTTCCTAAAGACTTTCTTTTGGAGGAAGTATACTCCACAGCAAGAACTGAGCCCTTTGAATCTTTCATAGTTTGCTCAACAGTAACCAGTATGTTCATTAACTCAGCTAAGGTACACTGAAGCTTATTTATATGGAAGTTCATGATAAACTACCTATATGAATTAGTCTAGGACTGTAGGATCACATCAATCTATAGGTTCTTATCCATGATGACATCAAGCTTCTTAAGCTCTTATAGGTACTTGATCATCGCCAGGCAATGATCTTGGACCAACTGTCCATCATGTATTTGTGCTTTGAAAAGTCTCCTCGAGATCTGATAATACACTACGCAACTCTGTTCACTAAATAACTCTTGCAGGTGAGTCAACATTTGGTGAGCAATCCTGATGTCTTTATGTTGGCATTATAACTCATCTGACATTAAGCCCAACATGTAGCACCTAACTTTATTATTATTACTGTTGCAAAAATTCATGAGGATGCCGAAGGATCCTGTCGGAGCCATCCACCTTCGATCTGGACTTTATTTTACAGATCTCATCGGTAGCCTCATCTTCTCCACTCCAACCACCTCCGACGTCCTCATGAATTTTTGCACCAATAGGATTGGTGCTAGAGAAAGGGCCTCTAAGTTCTTATTCTAAAAGGAGTGTCCAGTCGATCTTACCTACCTTCCTTTCTCTCTTAATTTCTTGAATCCACTTTTGTTTAATCTTTTTTACTCTAGAAATGCCTCCAAAGAAGACAACCACCTGATGGTCTGCTACCTCCACCGCTAGATCTGAATCAGATCCATCCATTCTATCTCCGTCATCCACTCCCCTGCTTCCACCAACGGTCATGGTGGATCCAGAGTAGTTCAACCTACTGATGCAGCAGGTTTGAGGCCTCACCAAAATGGTGCAAGCTATATAGAAGCCTCCAGTGGTAGTCCAATTGAAAAATTCCTAGCTGGAGCTTCAGGAATTGGTGTCAAGAAGGGCAACCTAGGTCAGTAGACTCGTCACCCCTGGGAAGGAAAAGTAGAGCAGAAAGTCCCTGTTTTGATCATAATTCTTCTTCGAAGGAGACTTTTCTCATTTATAGTCAATGATCTTTTGAGATCTATGGTCGAGATGATACTCTCGATCAAAAGCTTCAGAACTTGAACTGACGGATTGAGGAGTTCCACCATGCCACCCCAACTCACTATGATGATATCTGCATCGATCCTCCCTTCTCTGCCAAAATCATGCAAGAACCTATCATGCCAAACTTCAAGCTCTCCGAGTTTGAGACCTATGATGGGACCTCTGAAATGGACGATTACTTGGAGGCCTTCCAAATAATGATACTATTTCATGGTGCGCCAGACGCCATCCTATGTCGAGCTTTTCCATCCACTTTGAAAGAAGCAGTGAGAAACTGATACTCGAGCCTCAAGTCGGGTACGATCTTCTTTTTTGATCAGATGAGCTATCAGTTTGTGGCTCAATTCATAAGCAGTCGACGTCCAAGATGAGGTTCAAATTCCCTCATCAACATAAAGCAGAAAGAGAAGGAGTCCATCCAATCTTACATCAGCCACTTTAATGCTGCTGTGTTGAAGGTCCGAAACTTGGACCAATCTATAGCCATGGCTGCACTGAAGGTTGATCTTCAGAAGAATGATCTTCTATCTTTCCTAGAAAAAAAGCATCCTAGAAACTTTGCAGATATGTTGGCCTGAGCTTAAGGTTATGCCTGAAAGGAGGAGGCCTTCAAATTGAATGATGACAAGGCCACAAGAGAGCGGTAAGTGGGCAAACCCAGCAAGCCCATGCCTAAAAGAAAACTGAGTATAGCTTGGTCATGCTCTCGAACTCCTCCTAAGCATAGATGAGTCCAAACTTCTCCTCAAGCTCGTCGACAGAAAAGCCCAGATTGGAGGACTCGATGGAACTCTCCGTCTAGAAGATTCAACAACTATGCTTCCTTAAATGCCTCAAAGATGCAGGTGCTAATGGAGATAAGGGAGCAACTGGTGGAGCCAGAGAGGATGCAGACTCATCCAGCCAAGCACAACCCCAACAAGTACTGTGTCTACCATCATGATCATGGTCACGATACTAAAGAATGCATCCAGCTTCAGGATGAGATTGATGTTAGATATATGTGCCCTAGAAGCCAGAATTGGCTGACACTTGTAATACACTTCTAGGGGCAAAATTATAATTTTGACTATAATTAATGAAATGGGTTATTTTCTATCACACATGTGTATTTAGTGTCTGTGATACATCCTTTGAGTTAATGGTAATGATAATTCATATTTTCAAGAGTTGAAAATTTAAGACATGAATAATCATTATTAACTCATAAACAGCTCCCGACCATAGGATCATCACGAGGATGGTGATTGATCCGGAAGGTTGGTGTACGATCGCTTCTCTTTAGTAGATGAGTCTTGAGTCTACGGTGTGGAGACACCGGAGCGAGAGTACAGGTACTCGTTAGAGAACGAGGGCACTGAGCGTGACCACCTCGAGTAGTCATTAGGAAGTCTACCTTCTCGTCAATGACTGACTCGATGCTGCAGTAGTGTGTCTGGTTCTTTGACCTGAGATGCATCGGCAGTTCACCTTGAGGGTGTTATAGTTTGACTACACCATTACTCGGTCTCCTAGCCATATGGAACCCTGAGGTGTATGTTGGCTATGACATGTTCATTGTAGGAACTGGATTGCATCAAGATGGGATCTATCTACCTCGGTGGTAGAGGAGTAGCCCTATGATGATCATGAGAATCAAGTCCAGAAATCCATGGCCATGGTAGAGTGAAATAATAGAAAGAGTTTCTATTTAGATTTTCACATTGGACTCGAATCGAATGATTACATCATATGACAGAGACTAGGGTTTGACGAGTTCACCTTAACCCTAATCTGATCGGGGCTCAAGATAGAAGAACTTAATCACACAGGTAGCTGCACCAAGAGGTTCGCATTCAGCTCTGATGGGTTGCCACCATATACTGCTAGGTGTCACTGGTGGATTTTGGGAGCAATTAGAATGATTTAGATGATCGATCATTCTAGCTGTTCGAATCAGAAGAGTTCTGATCCATCGAAAGGAGTTTCGATGATGTCTATGATAGAGATCATGACATATCCCATTACCATACAGAACTGAACCTAACTGGGTCACACAAACAAGGGTTTGAATCTGGTGATCATCAATTGAACTGATCTAGTTCAATTGATCTGAATGAGATTCAATTAGGTTCAAGGAAATCGTGCTAGCACTCGATTGAACCTAACGTTCTTCTTTTACTATCATAAATAAGTTGTCCTGACTGAGCCAAAGGAGTTTGTGCTCAATCAGAGGCCTTCATATGGTCTGACTGGAGGTTGTCCAAGTCAGAATAGGTTGTCTTATTTGTAAGACATTACCTGCCATTTTTGGTCACCTGCCATTTCTTGTTCTTTGACTTTGGTCAAAAGTCTACCTTTGACTGGTCAAACGTTGACCATTCACCCTTTGACTTTTGACCACATGTCATGCACCTATTGGAGAGCTGGTGGGGGCCTGTCCCCCTGCCAGAACCTGGCAAGGAGAAGGGCGCACGCCAAGGGTGGCGTGAGCCCAAGTAGGAGGCGCCTAGGAGTCCTTGTTGGACAAGGACTCCACCTCCCTTTTGGATTCCAATCAGAGTTCTACTAAGAATCCAGTTTGACTGGTCTTAGGCGCCCTCTAAGGAGGAATCCAGGGGTCTCTATTCCAACCAATCAGATTTAGATCTGATTTCACAAAGGGTTGTGATTGGTTGAGAGGAAGAGGAGTTGGATCACAAGAGGTCTATAAATAAGACCCTGCGCCCAACCCTAATTCCAATGCTATTAGATACGCCCCAAGGCTGCCTCTCCCCTCCTTCTCCATGCCATAGTCTCTTCTCCCCTTGCTCTCCACGTCCAAAAGGTGTTTTGGACTTAGTTTGGTGCGATTCAGATCAAGGAAAGGCGATCAAAAGCAAGAAGGCTGCGCTGCTGCAAAAGGACGACTGCAGATCTTCAAAAGAGTTTTGAAGATCCTCCAGATCAGATCCAGATCTGATTTTTGGAGGTGTGATAGAGAAGAAGAGGATCTCCAGATCCAACCCGAGTGGATACCGGTAGAGGCCAGGCGCTTGCGTGGCTAAGATCCAGAACCTTCCGCTGCAATCAGGATCATCTACAGGGTAATAGGATTACCCAAATCAGGTAAATTAAATTTGATTTAATTTATCTTATTTTATTTTATTTATTAAAATAATAAGAATCAGATCTGAAACATATCAAGATCTGATTGAGATCAAGAGAAAATTTTTGAAATATATCTCTTGATCTAATCAGATCTGGACGAACCTGGACCGGGAAATCAGGATTTCCCTTCAACTGGTATCAGAGCCATGGTTCTAAAATTGTTTAGATCTGATTTTAATTTTATTTTAATTAGAAAATAAAGTGATTTCAGATGTCACATGAGATGTGATCAGATCTGAAATCAGAAAAATTAAAATTAAATGATTTGGATCTAAGAACATGAAGATATGCATGACTAGTTCTAGAATAGAATAGTTCTATAGAATAGTTTTGCATGTCTTTGATTTAATCTGATTAAATCATATTTTAGATCTTCTTATTTACTATTTTCTGATATTATAAGTGTTATAATAACATCTGATAAACAGCAAATAAAAATTATTTAATTTTAAATATCATATGAGATATGATAGATGCATGACTAGACTAGTTGTAGAATAGTTCTACATAATTGTCTAGATTAGAATTTATTTTGATTAGATCAATTTAAATCTAATTTTTTAGATTATTATGTGATAATTTAGATCTGAAAACATGCATGATTTGATACATGAGATGTATGCAAAATATGCCTTGATTAGATCTAAATTTGTATATGAGATATATGATATAGATCTATAACTGTTTTGTAGATTTACATGTTCCTGATTAAGGCGTTCCTCTTGGCCGTCCGGTCATAAGAACGAAGAAGGGTTTAAAGGCCCTCTCTTCCCATTCGATGGGGTGTTCTTATGACGTGTAGGGGTGCTGCGTGTTCGTCCTTAATCAGAAACCCAAAACTTACTTTCTGCAAAACCCTAGATCCTGAAACCCTAGGATTTATTGTGCATATTTTGTTTATGAACCCAACTTAATTAAGAATTAAGTTTATGGAATATTAATTAGGTCTAAAATTGAGAATTTCAGATCTAAGACATATTCATAATACTGGGTTCGGGCTTGGGTAGCTCAATTAGGTCTAAGCGGTTGATCAAACCGAATCAAGAGTTGGTTAGATGGGATCAACAATGCTTAAATTGACCAGCCTAATAGGATTAAGTCTGGGTCAAGATCGAGTCACGATCAAGCAAGACCTAATTAGGCTCAGAGGTTAGAGTCTGGATTGTAGGCTAACCCAATTGGTTCTGACTCAACAATTTGGTGTCTAAGGTAAGTTTGGCACAGACGACCGACTGGTTTTTAATTGGAAGCTACTCGACCTGAATGCGTTCTTGTGCGAGTTAACGGCATATTCCTTCCACCGGTCTCACTTACCTGGCCATATCTGTTGACACAGTTCTGATCTGAGGTGGTCAATAATCCGAGCTGACCCATGCCACTAGGTTAGTCATAATTGTTATGACTAAGCCAAGTCTAGTTTAATGAGACCTGAATCAATTCTCCCTAAGAAAAGATTAAGTCCGAGGTCTTCCACCATTGTAGACGTGCGGGCCCTTCCCGGGGTTGATTGTTCTCGGCTGGATACAGTGGCTCAGTT